>ML392272.1:206812-240334 GCA_005239525.1 Nicotiana knightiana
CTATCATATTTATATACATATTATCTTAAGAAAACAATCATGCACCAACAGGAGAAATACTAACATCAAGTCATTACCTATCACACTCACAGAGTTATTATCATGCCAATAAACATCTACACAGTCACATCTAACAAAACAGAAACAGTAACTTCATTCATCAAGAACATCCAGTTTTACATAGTAAGCAGAAAATGAGGATTCTAGTCCAAAAATTTTATTAAGAAAAGATGAACTGATACATACCTTTAAAGAGAAAAACAACATAGAGACATGACCAAATAAAGGTCAAGTATGAACAATAATAGCAAGAAGGAAGAGAAATCAGCAGCAACAAAGAGAAACCCAAAGAAAACCCAGTAGCCCAGCAAGAATTGATCCAGAATTCTTGAGTAAGAATGCTTAAAATTCCCAAATCAGAGTCTAAAGTAAAAGTAACATAAGCTGAGAACTAGACCATGTATCTATGAACTTCATTCCAAGGGAAATCAGATTTCTTCTTTGTTTTTCTACTAATTCTTTTTTTTTTTTGAATTTTTTGTTTATGAATCAGAAAATATTTTGATTCTTTCTTATTTTTAGAATGTATTAGCATCTATGAGAAATTGAAAGAATATTTTTCAGAGTCCAAAAAAAATCCTCTTTGTCTAAAGGGAGGGGGGTCTATTTATAGGAGACTTGGGAATGAGATATCCTTTGGTATTCCTAATTCATTAGGCTGAAGAGGGTACATGTACAGCTGTCCACCCTATCCTTTTGGGACAGCTGCTCCTTTCCAGAATATTCCAGCCTTAGAAAAGACCTTTCTACCCTTAAAAATCTTATTTTCTAATCTACATTACCTGTTGTACCCCTTGGAGTCCCTGAATTTACCATTGGGTAATCAAAGTTAAAACTCACTTGGGTTATTGTTTAACTCTAGTTACCTAACCCTAGTTATGTTCTTTAGTCAGCTATGAGTTGTTCTTAATTATGGTTGAGTCAAACTAGTTAAAGGTTAATTGATTAAATGCCTAAAGATAGTTTTCATACTAATTATCTATGTTTAAGTTAATTAAAAAGGTAGGTCAATCAATTTAATTCCTTAACTTAAATTAACTGATTTAGTTAAGTTAATCCAATTTGATTACCTAAAATCAGAGGCTTAACCAATTATTAAACCTAGGTTTAAATTAATTAATCGATCAGTTTAACTAGGCTTAATTAAGGTTAGTCAATTCAGTTTTCTTAACTTAGGCTAAATGATTCATTCAGTTAATGAAACCTAAATTAATTATCTTAAACATATTTTTAATACTTAGTTAATTGTCTAAGAGACTATCAACCTAAGTTAAACTAGTTAAACAAGTGTATTTAGGAGGTTATCACTAATTAGGGCAGCCTTGAGTTTAGGATTGAACTAAGTTAATTCATGGCCCTGCACTGGTTAAGATAAACTAGTAATAATCCTAAAAGAGCTAATATCTCTTATGCATGACACAATTAGGAAGGAATCCTAAACTGATATTCACTTAACACTAAACAGAATCAACAATGAAAGCAAAAAAAAAAAAAAGGCGGAGATTAAGTTTCAGTTCAATCAGCACAAAACAATTCCAAATTATTATCTAGATAGGCAAACTCGATCACAGTTCTAATCATAATAACATGATAAAACTGTTCTAATTATTATCTAGTTTCAGTTCAATCATCTAATTCAAATTGCAATACAAGATAACACTGCTCTAATCACGATTAAACAAATTTTCATTTTAGATTCTTCTTAGTCAATCTAGAGCAGGATAGTAACAGTCAAACAATCAGCGAGGATAGACGAAGAAAATAGAAAGAGAGAAAGAAAAAGAAATAAAAGAAATTACTGAAACAACCTAAAAGAAATGATTGACCTGAGATTCGGTGTTAAAAATGAAATCCAGAATCTTTTACCACAAGAATTCCTAAACTAATTAATCAAGATTCAAATAATGAAAACATAATCCAACTATTATGCGGATTCAACACACGACACAGGAATACTCACACTTGATCGATTCAATGCAACAAAATATGGAAAACAGTGAAAGACAACAAACAAATATGGATTTAGAACGATGACATATTCATGATGATTTTTTACAAAAGAGAAATCAGAAACGGGGAACTACCAGTTGAAGGAAACTTGGCCGGAAAAGTTGAAGGTCGCCGGACCTTGGCCGGACCCCGGTAGGGTTTGAAAATGAATCAAACCCTCATGAATCGATTGCCCTAGTCAAGAGCAATCGACCCATGAAGGTCTGAGCCATTGAGTGTCTCTAAATCCGCTGGGGAGTAATTTTAGGGTTTTCAGATTCTTAGATCTAAAATTCCTCGCTTTTTGTTGGTTTTTGGAAGAAACAAATGATTGGAGGCGATGGGGATCACATGGTAAAATTTTGGGCTGGTTTTGAGAAGCTTCGCCGCCGGCAGGCGATTTCTTGTCGGCGGAGATAGGTGAGGACACGGTAGAAGCTTCAGAGAGAGGATAGAGACGGAAGGGATAGGGGTTAAACTTTGGTGAAATGAGGGGGGTGGGGGTTCAGTTCGGACATATATATATATTAAAAGAATAATTAGTTCCCAACCGTTGGATCTGGGAAGATCAACGGCTGGGATTAGCTTATTTATTCTAAACGGGGTCGTTTGTGTAATGGAGGGGTCAGGCTGGGTTTGGTTCATTTGGGACTAGGCCGTTTGAGTGTTGGGAGAGGTGAGTTTTGAGCCTGGGCAGATCTAGCGTAGGTCCGATTTTTAACCCATTTTTAGAATGTAAACTCAATTAATTAATTAAATTAAGACTAAACATCTAATAATTAATTTTAGACTAGTTTTATCCAATTAATTAATCAAGAGTCATATGGTTTTAATTACTCCTAATCAATTAAAGGACAAACTTCACAATTTTGTTAAAAGAGGTAATTAAATCAAGAAATTAAACATTAATCGAATTTATATCAATAATTATATTTATTTAGATGTTAACTAAAGTTATGTGCTTAATCATGCCATTTTAAATTATTTATGTATTTAAATGAAGGATTATGGATATATAATGTAAAGAAATAAATTTTCAAATATTAAAAATTTAATAAATATCCGCAAAACTAATTAACTTAGTGAGATTTATAGGATTATACGATAGGTAAAAAATCACGTGCTCACAGCTGCCCCTCTTTGTTCGGAAACACGAAGAGTTTCCGGGCAAATACATAGTGAGCGACCATAAACGACTTTACCCATTCGTATGTTCCATTGTGAAGCGTTTTTGAAAGGTTTGACCGACCCTTGCTTCAAAGGTTTCCTACATATCCTTGGCTATAAAGGAATCAGGTTAGTGTAGTTCTGGAAGTTTTAGTAGCTGGGACTACCGAGTAACTGTGGTTTCGCTGCGGCGATTGCTGTTACTGTTGTTGATCTCCTTATTACACCAAAAGTAATCAAAATGACAGACTAACTAAACCTATCAGCTGCTAGTTACAAGATTCCTATCTAAGACTTGGTCTTGAGTCTTGATCTTCCGTTGACTCTGACCTGGATCTTGACGCTTGTTAGCCTCAGGTGTTGGTTTCGTCTTATCGTTCTTTGGATCAAGGCAGGATGTGCCGAACAGATGATTTCAATCTCGTCTTGAGTAGTCCATGTCTTCCCCGTTTTCTGCAATTTGGATTCAATCTTCTTTTTTCTTTTTTTGTTTTATTATTCTAGATCGATACTTCTTATTTTGGTCGTCTCGAGTCCAATGTCCTAACAAAGGTTATCTGCACAATCAAAAAGCGAACGAACGAAATTTTCTGCCCCAGTTTTCACTATAAAATTTTCGTGAGTTATTGTAAGGAAATCTATACTACTTTATTATTGAAAACAAATGAAAAGTCTGGAACAGTGCTCCCGACTTTATTGTAGACTAGGGAGTGGATACCCTATGCCCAAAGGTAAAATCAACTAGGGGTTGGAGATCCTATAAAGAGAATTGACAGGTTATGCTGTCGTCAAAAAAAAATTACTGGNCAGAAAAAGGGTCACTGGCTTATGCCAATGTCAGAAAATGGTCAACATGTTATGCTGTTATCAAAAGAGGTCATCAGGTTATGCTGACGTCTAGAAAGGTCAACATGTTATGCTGTTGCCGGAAACAGATCAACTGGGTTGTGCCAATGTTAGAAAATGATCAACAGGTTATGTTGTTGTCGGGGAAAAGGTCATTGGGTTATGCCAATGTCAGAAAATGATCAACAGGTTATGATGTTGTCCGAAGAGATCACCAGGTTATGCTGATGTCTAGAAAGGTCAACAGGTTATGCTGTTGCCGGAAACAGATCACTGGGTTGTGCCAATGTCAGAAAATGATCAACAGGTTATGCTGTTGTTTAGGAAAGGATCGCCAGGTTATGCTGGTGTCTGGGAGGTCAACAGGTTATGTTGTTGCCTGGAAAAGAGATCGCCGGGTTATGCTAGTGTCAGGAGATGATCAACAGGTTATGCTGTTTTCAGAAAGATCACTAGGTTATGCCGGTGTCTGGGAGGTCAACATGTTATGCTGTTGCCTGAAAAAGAGATCACCGGGTTATGCCAGTGTCAGTATATGATCAATAGGTTATGCTATTGTCAGAAAGATCACCAGGTTATGCTGGTGTCTGGAAAGGTCAACAAGTTATGCTGTTTCCAGGGGAAAAGAGATCACTAGGTTATACCAATGTCTGAAGATGATCAACAGGTTATGCTATTGTCAGGAAGATCACCAGGTTATACTGGTGTCTGGAAAGGTTAACAGGTTATGTTGTTTCCTGGAAAAAGGGAGTGATCAACAGGTTATGCTGTTGTCAGAAAAAGAAGATATCACCAGGTTATGCCGGTGTCTGCTTGGGTGCGGGACCCTATGTTGGCATCAACTGAGGACTGGGATATCCTCGGTTGGAAAATGTTTGGTTAGGGATTGAGGACCCTATGCTACTTTAGGTTTGCATCATATTCAACAGCATTTTTTTTTATATATATGCGGGAAAAGATTTTTGGAGGAAACTTCCCTTTCTTTGGAGTCAATGATGCAGAGCTCCTTCTAGCTGTTGTGCAATTCCTTTTGATCGCACCTGCTTTTGCACGGTTGCTTTTGAACATGTTTCCTATTTTCAAACAAAGAACAATTTGTTAGTTTGAAACGGTGGTTGGTTTTGCGGCCTTGATTTTCAACTATTTGATCTCAGTTCTTTTGATGAAGACCTCAACCACTTGTTTGCTTGTTTTCTTGCTGGGGATTGGGTTTCATCTCTAATCCCGGGGGCCTCGGCTTTCTAGATTTCTCCATGGCGATCGGTCACGTGGGACCCAACATTTTACTTTGCCTTTGTAGGCTTTTCACTTGCTTTCCTTTTGGATTTCCAGAGTATTGGGGGGGGGAGGGAGTTTTGACCCTTCAAATTCTGCTGCGACGGTTAGTCGCGTGGGATTTAACCTTTCCAACTTTATTTCACCTTTATTGACTTTTCATTCCTGACTTTTCTTCCAACTGTAACTTTAGGTCATTTGAGATATTTCGACTTTTCAAACCCTGCCAAGATGGCTAGCCACGCGGGGCTCAACCTTTCAACTTCAATTGCATTTATAGGCACTTCAATTTGATTTCCTCCTTTCAAGGGTTTTGAGTTTGAAGTATCGGCCGCTATGGCCAGTCGAGATCGACTAGATGCCTCTAACGAGACTGGATGCCTTTCGCATATTAGCCCGTGTCAAATGAGAGCCCTGTAAATCAGTCTTGCAATTCTTTCTTTGCCTTGGTTTCGTGATAGAGTTAGAACGAAAGGGATTCAAAGAAAAATGAACAACATAAAGGAAAATGAATTTAAACAAAAAATATCCCTTTCGGGGGAAAGGAAAGGACTTATCTGGAGTGCATGCGGACTTCAATGATCATGACATGCCTTTTGGACTGGATGTCTGATCCGTGTAAACCGCCGGACTCTCAGAAAATCATCACAACTATTATCCCGAGATCGAGAAACCTTGCCCCGGACTGCGTCCATATCAGTGATCCATTATCCTTTTCGATTAGTGGCGCCCTTTACGGGTTTTCACCGACTAACTTCTCTCATTTTCTTCTTACCATCGTCTTGTAGTGCTCTTTGCGAGTTTTTACTAACAAGACTCTCTCATTTTCAATTTCTCTACTCACCGTCGCCTTACAGTGCCCGTGTGGGTTTTCACTGATAAGACTCTCTCATTTTAATTTCTCTCATTGCTTGTATCAGCTCCAGACAACTGTATCCTCCAATTTTGGACATCTTTGTCGATTGATCGGAAGAACTTGAACAGGGTTTTGGTGCAAAGAAATTGTATTGAATTACAACTTTGGAACCCCTCTGGCGACACATTGCTGAATCTTAACACTTGCCCCAGCTTAAACTCTTGGGGAAATGTGGACTTCTATTTTGGTTTGACTGAACCCCAGGGAGAGGCTGCCTACGTATCCTTTCGGAATCAAGTCGAACGTAGTTCAAGAGACTTTTGTTGTTGTTTGTTTTTTTTTCAACATTTCTTTTTCTCCAATAAAACTTTCGGGTTCCAAAGAGGATAATCAAAGAAGAGTAACCGGCTCAAAGGGTTTGCAAAAGGGTTAATGCCGTTTGGGTAGCGAGAATGAAAGCCTTCGTCATCCCAACCGGATAACAGTTGCAAATATATAGAGGATTAAACATAGTACCTTTTGACGGTATCTGCATTGACAGCCGTTTCGGGGTCATTTCCTTTGATGTAGTATAACGCTCATTTTGGTAGCAGTTTCCTTATGATGTATGGACCTTTCCAGTTTGGGGCAAATTTTCCCTTCGCTTCTTCGTGGTGTGGGAGGATACGTCTTAAAACGAGTTGCCCTACTTCGAAGTTCCTAGGTCGCACTTTCTTGTTGTAAGCGCGGACCATTCTTTGTTGGTATAATTGTCCGTGGCATACTGTGGCCATTCTTTTCTCATCAATCAGAGTTAATTGCTCCAGTCGGGTCTTGACCCACTCATTGTCTTCAATTTCTGCTTCGACAATAACCCGAAGGGAAGGAATTTCAACTTCAGCGGGTATTACGGCTTCAGTGCCATAAACCAATATGTTCCCGTTTGAGGCCCTTGGCTCGATTGGCCCAATGACATCCATTCCCCAAGCAACAAATGGCCAGGGTGCCGACATAGGATGCAGTTCTGAAGGTGGCGCATGGATTAGGTCGCCATGTATTTGACACTTATGGAACTTCTGGACGAAGCCGAAACAATCTTTCTCCATGGTCATCTAATAATATCCAGCCCGCAAGATTTTCTTTGCGAGGACGTACCCATTCATGTGGGGGGTGCATACTCCTGAATGGACCTCGCCCATGATCCTTTCGGAACCTTTGGCTTCTACACATCTTAACAGATTTAGATCGGGAGTCCTTTTATATAGTACTTCCCCACTTAGGAAGAAACTGCTACCAAGCCTTCAGATGGTTCTCTTTTGGTCTCCGTTGTCCTGCTCGGGATATTCTCTTGTCTTCAAAAATCTTTTAATATCATGATACCATGGTTGGACATCGGGTTCTACTTCGACCGTGTTGCAATAACCATGTCTTTCCTAGATTTGGATCTCCAATGGGTCTATGTGTACATTACCCGGATAGGGCAGCATTGGAGCTAGGGTGGCCAGCGCATCAACTAACTCATTGTGGCACCGAGGAATATATCTGAAATCGACGGCTTTAAATCTCTTACTAAGATTCTCCACATGCTGTTTGTAGGGAAGGAGTTTAACATCCCGAGTTTCCCACTCTCCCTGAGCTTGCTTAATGATCAAGTCGGAGTCTCCCATGATCAACAACTCTTCTACATCCATGTCAATGGCCATGTTCATGCCCATTATACAAGCTTCATATTCGGCAGTGTTGTTTGTGCAAAAGAAACGGAGGCGGGCCATGGCAGGGTAGTGTTGCCTTGTGGGTGAAATCAAGATTTCCCCTATCCCAATACCTTTCGCATTGGCTGCTCCGTCGAAGAACATTTTATAGGTGTATGGGCACTACCCCCGAATTAATGAAAGGGGTAATAAGGGAGTTTTTCCACTTTAAGTGACATTATTCGATTTCGGGACTTATTATTGTTTTCAGAGTCGCCACCCGTATTTTTTACGATGCTCTGGGACAGCGTTTCGTTTTAGAATCCCAAACCGAGGAAATTTTGACCCTGTTTTAATTTTTGTCTGCGACCAGAAATCCGAGTAAGGAATTCTATTAACCCGGGAGAAGGTGTTAGGCATTCCCGAGTTCCGTGGTTCTAGCACGGTCGCTTAACTATTAATATTTGGCCTAATTATCTGATTATTTACGTCTTTTAAACTTATTGTGCTTTTAACCTTTTTCACTTGTTAGCCGCTTTCAATATTTATGGATTTATCTTGAAATAAGTCACGATGGCGTGCACTTATTTGTTCTTGGACACATTATAACTATGCCACATGAAATGCACCCGCAATTACAAAGTGTGATTTTATTATAGTTTGAAGTTGAAGACGGGGACATGAGTTATCGCACCCGAATGTAGATTACGTGGTCAAAACTATGGTCATGACGGTTTTATAGTGCCTATTTGAGGCTGTGTTCGTTTATTCTTTATGCTTTCCATTTGAGTGGGCATTTTTGGTTTTAAAAAATCAATTAGGACGTTTATGGATTTATCTTGGACAAGTTACGATGGCGTTCACTTGTTGTTTTTTAGCACGTGGCAAAAATGTCACATGAAATGCACCCGTGATTGCTACGTGCATTTTATTAGTTCTTTAGAGTTAAGGATCGGGGCATGAGTTGCCACTCCCGAGTGTAGGTTAAGGTAATTTGAGGTAATACTCAATTTTTGTCAAGTTTCAAAGTAAAGGTGTTCATTCTACCTAAGGATTACCTAAAATGATGTTCAATAGCCTAAATATAACATGTTTTGGGCTATGGCCTCATTTAAGGCCCAAATTGTATCACTTTAGGCCATCCTAATTAGGTCATTTGGACATGATTCGAAAAACAGTTAAGAAAAAACATGCTAACACATCTCACATCTATATGGTAAGAAATAAGGCAAATTTTGAATTGTGAGTATAAGGTTACCTGTACAAGATTTCTTTACCATTTGATCTACTCCTATATACTAAACAAAGTATTTATACAGAGCTCATGGATCCAAAATGGAATTTCGTCTTAAATTTTGTGACAGAACAAGCCTTAAAAACTGAATTAAGCCATGGTTGCTCTAAGAAAAGATCCGGATTTTAGATTCTATCTTTTTGATAATCGATTTGAAAACCCATTTGTGTTCAGTAGTGAGAAATTTACAGCGGATTTTGTGAATGAAAACACTTCTCATGCTAATTGACAACAGAAGAGAAAAGGACTGGTTACAGATTGCTTAACATAGTTAATGGGTCTAACATTACAGGTCCCATAGCCTGAAATTCAGACAATATCAGGCTCAATTGGGCCATGTTTACGAGTCTGGCCTAGCTCGGGTGACCTTGGCAGGTCTGGACCATAACTACTATAGTAATAAACGTTTCAGAATTAAGAAAAATACAACTGATCATAAATTTTATATAGTTCAGTCCATATTTACAACTGAGAAAAGGTGAAATGTATATAGAAGACTGTAGATATGCTATTACTATTACATTATTCCTAAATCATAGTAATACTGATTTTTACTAATAGGAAAAATAAAGAAGGGAAAACAAAACTAGTTGTTGCTCCTGTGCAAGCAAGCAAACATGTCCTTCAAAGACTTAAACCTGCATTTTTCAATGTTAATCTAAAATTATAAGTCTAAAGTTTGAGTACTTGGACAGTTTTAACGACAGACCTTTGGGCATTTGAGATGAATCTAGCCACAAAAGGAAGTTAGATTCAACCTTAGTGATGCCATAGGAGAACAAAATATGTTCATGCCTTCTTATGGACTGAATCTAACCATAGAAAAGGTTAGATTCAAACCCAGTGATATCACTTTGTTTAGACTCTTTAACAGTCATCTTTATGTCATGCAACAGATTTTAGCAAGCATTTATTCAAATACTTTGACTACTATGGGCATTTTGAGGAGTGAATCCGACTATTTTGTTACTTCAGATTCACTTTCCTAAAGCTCCTTCTCATTACACACTTATATCCTTTGAAGGATAATTTTCAGCAAAGCTAAACTACTGTTATGCACTATTAATGGGGTGAATTTGACTATTAGGAAGTCAGATTCATCTACCCTAGTGCTAACTTAACATAATTCCAAACCATATAGAGGCTTGCTTATTTAGGCCTTTTAGAGGATGAATCTGACCATTCAAAGGTTCAGATTCCTCACTCTAATGCCTTTCTTAATTACATATTTTATACCCTTTAAAAGGGTAAACTTCAGCCAACCATACTAATGTTTGTGCACTACTAAGGGGTGAATTTGACTATTAAGAAGTCATATTCATCTATCCTAATGCCAATATCCTAAACTATCTAGAGACTTGCTTCTTGAATCTCTTTATTGACCAAAGAGACTCAATCAAAAGCATATTTTTGCATTCTTATTGATGGAATCTGACCATAGAGAAGGTCAGATTCAACACCTTAATGCAGCTTGTTTCCTAATATAGGACCATGAGTACCTATCACATTTATATACATATAATCTTAAGCAAACAATCATGCACCAACATGAGAAATACTAACATCAAGACATTACCTATCACATTCACAGAGTCATTATCATGCCAATAAACATGTACACAGTCATATTTAACAAAACAGAAACAATAACTTCATTTATCAAGAACAGCCAGTTTTACACAGTGAGCAGAAAATGAGGATTCTAGTCCAAAAATTTCATTAAGAAGAGATGAACAGATACATCACTTTAAAGAGAAAAACATCAAAGAGACTTGACCAAATAAAGGTCAAGTATGAACAATAACAGCAAGAAGGAAGATAAATCAGCAACAGCAAACAGAAACCCAAAGAAAACCCAGTAGCCCAGCAAGAATTGATCCATAATTTTTGAGTAAGAATGCTTAAAATTCCCAAAATCAGAGTCTAAAGTAAAAGTAGCAGAAGCTGAGAACTAGACCATGTATCTATGAACTTCATTCCAAGGGAAATCATATTTCTTCATTGTTTTTCTACTAATACTATTTTTTTTTGAAATTTTTGTTTATGAATCAGAAAATATTTTGATTCTTTCTATATTTTCAGAATGTATTAGCAGCTAAGAGAAATTGAAAGAATGTTTTTCAGAGTCCAAAAATATCCTCTTTGTCTAAAGGGAGGGGGGGTCTATTTATAGGAGACTTGGGAATGGGATATCCTTTGGTATATTCCTAATTCATTAGACTGAAGAGGGTACATGTACAACTGTCCACCTTATCCTTTTAGGACAGCTGCTCCTTTCCAGAACATTTCAGCTTTAGAAAAGACCTTTCTACCCTTAAAAATCTTATTTCCTAATCTACGTTACCTGTTGTACCCCTTGGAGTCCCTGAATTTACCATTGGGTAATCAAGGTTAAAACTCACTTGGGTTATTGTTTAACTCTA
Source organism: Nicotiana knightiana (assembly GCA_005239525.1). Lineage (NCBI taxonomy): Eukaryota > Viridiplantae > Streptophyta > Magnoliopsida > Solanales > Solanaceae > Nicotiana > Nicotiana knightiana. The sequence continues at coordinate 218,393 of ML392272.1, forward strand.
GTTACCTAACCCTAGTTATGTTCTTTAGTCAGCTATAGTTGTTCTTGATTATGGTTGAGTCAAACTAGTTAAAGGTTAATTGATTAAATGCCTAAAGATAGTTTTCATACTAATTATCTATGTTTAAGTTAATTAAAAAGGTAGGTCAATAAATTTAATTCCTTAACTTAAACTAACTGATTTAGTTAAGTTAATCCAATTTGATTACCAAATATCAGAGGATTAACCAATTATTAAACCTAGGTTTAAATTAAGTAATCAATCAGTTTAACTAGGCTTAATTAAGGTTAGTCAACTCAGTTTTCTTAACTTAGGCTAAATGATTCGTTCAGTTAATGAAACCTAAATTAATTATCTTAAACAAATTTTTAATACTTAGTTAATTGTCTAAGAGACTATCAACCTAAGTTAAACTAGTTAAACTAGTGTATTTTAGGAGGTTATCACTAATTAGGGAAGCCTTGAGTTTAGGATTGAACTAAGTTAATTCATGGCCCTGCTCTGGTTCAGATTAACTAGTAATAATCCTAAAAGAGCTAATAGCTCTTATGCATGACACAATTAGGAAGGAATCCTAAATTGATATTCACTTAACACTAAACAGAATCAACAATCAAAGTAAAAAAAAAGACGGAGATCAAGTTTCAGTTCAATCAGCACAAAACAATTCCAAATTATTATGTAGACAAGTAAACTCGATCACAGTTCTAATCATAATAACATGATAACACTGTTCTAATTATTATCTTGCTTAAGTTCAATCATCTAATTCAAATCGCAATACAGGATAACACGGCTCTAATCAAGATTAAACAAATTGTTATTTTAGATTATTCTTAGTCAATCTAGAGCAGGATAGTAACAGTCAAACAATGAGCGAGGATAGACGAAGAAAACAGAAAGAGAGAAAGAAAAAGAAAGAAAAGAAATTACTGAAACAACCTAAAAGAAATGATTGACATGAGATTCGGTCTTAAAAATGAAATCCAAAATCTTTTACCACAAGAATTCCTAAACTGATTAATCAAGATTCAAATAATGAAAACATAACCCAACTATTGTGCGGATTCAACACACGGGACATGAATACTCACACTTGATCGATTCAATGCAACAAAATATGGAAAAAAATGAAAGACAACAAAGAAATATGGATTTAGAACGATGACATATTCATGATGATTTTTTACAGAAGAGAAATCAGAAACGGGGAAGTACCAGTTGAAGGAAACTTGGCCGGAAAATTTGAAGGTCGCCGGACCTTGGCCGGACCCCGGTAGGGTTTGAAAATGAATCAAACCCTCATGAATCGATTACGCTAGTCAAGAGCAATCGACCCATGAAGGTCTGAGCCATTGAGTGTCTCTAAATCCGCTGGGGAGTAATATTAGGGTTTTCAGATTCTTAGATCTGAAATTCCTCATTTTTTGTTGGTTTTTGGAAGAAACAAATGATGGGAGGCGATGGAGATCACCTGGTAAAATTTTGGGCTGGTTTGGAGAAGCTTCGCCGCCGGCAGGCGATTTCTAGTCGGCGGAGATAAGTGAGGACACGGCGGGCGCTTCAGAGAGAGGATAGATACGGAAGGGGTGGGGGTTAAACTTTGGTGAAATGAGGGGGTGGGGGTTCAGTTCGGACATATATATATTAAAAGAATAATTAGTTCCCAGCCGTTGGATCTGGGAAGATCAACTGCTGGGATTAGCTTACTTATTTTAAACAGGGTCGTTTGGGTAATGGAGGGGTCAGGCTGGGTTTGGTTCATTTGGGCCTAGGTCGTTTGAGTGTTGGGAGAGGTGAGTTTTGGGCTTGGGCAGATCTAGCCCAGGCCCGATTTTTAACCCATTTTTAGAATGTAAACTCAATTAATTAATTAAATTAAGACTAAACATGTAATAATTAATTTTAGACTAGTTTTATCCAATTAATTAATCAAGAGTCATATGGTTTTAATTACTCCTAATCAATTAAAGGACAAACTTCGCAATTTAGTTAAAAGAGCTAATTAAATCAAGAAATTAAACATTAATCAACTTGATATCAAATAATTATATTTATTTAGATGTTAACTAAAGTTATGTGCTTAATAATGCCATTTTAAATTATTTATGTATTTAAATGACAGATTATGGATATACTATGTAAAGAAATAAATTTGCAAATATTAAAAATTCAATAAAAATCCGCAAAACTAATTAATTTAGTGAGATTTATAGGATTATACGATAGGTAAAAAATTACGTGCTCACACCTCCGAGATTCGATAGTCTGAGTTGTCCGATCTTATTATCGGATAGTATTCTGTGACTCGGGGAGGGCCATGTGATGATAAAATTTGAATATGGCATCTTGTTCACTACTCTGCAGGAGTAATTGGTCAAAGTAAGTAATATTAATGGTCATCTATCAGTTGCTAAGATGACATTTAACATTAATTTTCAAACTAGAGGAAAAGGCAGAAAAGTCAAATTTAGTCAAAAACATTATTCAATTACCAAATATGTTTTAGTAACTATACAAGGAATAAGTGAAATATGTCAAACAAATTCAAAAAATAAAAGATAAATATAACTATTTGGATATAAACATAGTGTTTGATTCATACAACTATCTAGTTAATAATTTTATTCTCAATTTTATAGAATCTTAAAATAAATTACATGTGTTTGTATATTATTTTTTCAATTTGATTGAATCTCCTATGCTTCATGCCAATAATTGATGTAACTACTTACTAAAAAATCAAAACTACTAACTTCAACATCATGTCCTATAAAAGGAGAAGCTATCAAACATTTATAAGCACTTCTATATTGATAAAAGTACTTACAAGTAGAATAAATAGTTGTTTAAGATGGCAAAATCAATTAATTATATGGGTTACATCATTATTGTCCTCTTTATTCTTTTTTCTCCATTAACTGTAGCAACACTAGAACCATTATATGCACCAGAACTATCAGCTGCACCAGAAGCAACATCACCGATAATGTCATTAAAACTGTCTGCTGCAAGTCGTAACACTCGTGTGTCTGTTTCAGGTAACCTAGTTTTAAGGATTCTTACTTTTTTATTAGTATTATTGTCCTCATATTAATATAAAATATATTTTCATATCGAAATGTGCATATATAACTAAACGTATACATGATTTTGAATATATTTAACTTTTAAAATCACATTCATATTTGGAATGTTTAAATTTGATATTTGGATGTCAAAATTTCGTAATAGTTTAAAAAAATACTTTTACGTTAAAGGATTGAAAATCTTCTAAGTATAATTATTTTATAATCAAAAATTTGGTTTCCAAATACTTACTCTCTCATTGATTCTAATTGGCTCATCATGCGTTCTCCTATTATATGAGGAGTCGTTATGATAAAAACTTTAATTTTTTGATAAATTAAGAATATTTGTTTTAACAATTTCAGGTTGCTTTGGATTATGCAAAAAATTCAAATGTTGCAATTGCCAGGCCGAGTTTCCGTATTTATGCATCTCATGTTGTTGAGAATAATTCATGTTTTTGTTACCATGATGTGGTTAACAATGAGTGGCCAATCAAATTATTATATGTATTTGAATGCAATGAATGAATGATAGTCAAAAAAATAGATAGACAGAACGATATAACATTTTGGGGGGAAAATAACATAACAAAAAGAGCTTTCCGCTACAAATAACGAAAATAAAGAAATCATAATAGAACGAAATAACGAAAGAGAGAAAGGAACTAACTAAAATAATTTGTTGCAACATATTTTTCTCTTCAATTAAAATAAAAATATTGTATATAATAGATGGGTGCGTTTAACTCTTTTCCCCATATTGTTTTAACTAGTCTTTACATCACGTGCCTCGCACGTGTAGCCCATACTACTGCTAATAAATTTATATGTGTTTACTTTTTAAATGAGTAACAATTAAATTTGTACGCTGTTAAAGGATACATGATTTAATTTAACGTGAACGGTCTATGATCAAAAAATAATTAAAGTAAAGGGAAACAAAATAATCAAACTAAACATGATGAACACTTAAGCTTGCCTTTTTAGAGGAACTCTGAAAAATTGACCTCAGATGAACCCTCGTGACTGGCTCGGTTAAAAAGCAAAGAATAATTAAGCAGCTGAAGAACACAATGAACAGTAGCTAGAGAATGAAAATGAACTTTTATTGCTTTGATATGCATGCCAACAATGTTTTTAAAATGAAGAAATTCTCCCCTTTAAATAGCATGGGAGTTTCAATCCTAGTACAAATCTAAATAAGTTAAAATCTTCTTTCCCCAGTAAATGTTGATCTGTAGTTGGTATGGAGCGAGATTTGCGCCGTAATATCCGATTGAGGGCAGATGTTACGGCTCCCTGCTTATCGTGCTTAACCATTTCACTTTTTCCTTAGTCTCGGATCTACACTCTGCCCGGACCCGTGTTCAACCGTGTCCGATTCCGGATGCACCATTCGCCCTCCCCGGGCTCCAAAACGAGGAACTCTTCAGATTTACGCGAGTTTGTTTCATACATGCTTCACACTAGTATCTTTACCGAAAAATTGGGGGTAACATTATTCCCGATCTTACCCGTACACATATGGTCCCTCCATTTTCAGAGAAAAGATTTATCGAAGTGATTAATGAAACCCGGTTCCTTACTCCGTAAACTCGAATCGGGTTGGTGATTCAGTGAAACGTCCCATCAATCGTGTCGTTCTGACTTCGGACATGTGTCAGTCGGTGATTGACCGTCATAATGCAAAACGTCACGCATTAATTACCTCTCTCTTATAAAAGCTTAAAAAGTCACGCATTAATTACCTCTCTCCTATAAAAGCTTCCTTATTTTTTTCTTACTTTCCAATTCCAAACCTTCTTAAGTTACCCCCAAACTTTTTACTTTGCTCATAGTTCCTTCATATCTTCATACGTTGTCTTCATATCTTCATATTTTTATCCTCCCATCTTCAAATATTCATATTTTGTCCTTTGAATCTTCAAGTTTGACCTTTAAACCGTCATTCTCATCTTCAAACCTTCATACCCTCCTTCAAGCATTCATATTCCCCAAATTTGATGGTCAAAATCTGTGCCCCAATAGACCGTCCCTTCAACTCCTAACCCGGCCGCGAATGTCGAAGTAGTCCCACCTAAAGTGGCCCTGGAACCCCCTCTAAAAAATTTTATCGCCGGAGTCTATTTATAGACAATGAATTTAAGGTTTCCAAGCAAGGGGATCGAGGTGAGGAGGTGTGGAGGTACATATTCTCCATCACTGAGGACACGCTCCCGATGGTTTGAGAGGACATCAAGTGGGAGGGCAAGCAAGTGGTCATCCTTGTCCCTGATGAGGACATCACCACGGATGTGGAGGGATACTTAAGTATTTAAATGTACACCTTCACACTTGGCCGGGTGGATACAATAGTCCTCGACTTCGGCAGAAGCTACCAGGTCTGCACCGGGCAAATTCACCCATCCTTTTGGAGGATCGTGATCCTCCTCTGTCACTTCGTCAATAACAGGGAGGATCCTCGGTTTACCATCAACCATATGCTTCGCCTCTATAGTCCCCGAATCTTCCGAGGGAGATTAATCAAGTTTGTCCGACAAAGAAAGATTCATTCTGGAGAATCGATGAAAACAAGGATCATGGCTGGAAGGGGAGATTTGTTTGGGTGAGAACCGAGGATTTCATTCTCCCAGAATTCTTGTTGTTCCCTGAAAAGTGGAACCTAACACTTAAGTTCCTCTTTTCTTGAGTAGTTAAAATTTTTTTTGGGTATTATTCTTCTTTCTCACAGCTATGTTCTCCCGTTGTGCAGCGGTCAGCCGAGTCCCCAGTGCAGTTTCCATTTCAAAGAGTTGGTCGATGGGATCTGGAAATAGCTATTGTACTTCACGCGCGAATGGCGCAAACTCTCAAAGGGAAAGTGGGAGGCCCATTTCCATGGTGATTGTCCTCCCCCCGATTGAGTTTCCTTGTTTAGTCAACTATCATTTTTACTAAGTCCCTTTCTTTCTTCTAGGATTGTCCAAAACCACTGAGCTTCGGGCAGTGGACAAGGACGAGACTTCGACCTCACCTGCTAAACCCTCTGATTCGGGACAGTCTGCCGCAGAGGCAGCTTTGAAGAAGGAGGAGAAAAAGAGAAGAATGGGGTGTTTTTTAGTTCCCCAGATGCAGACGCTGAGACCAAGCAAAAGAGGGTCGCGATCAGGGTCCGAAAGAGCAACAAGAAGATTACTCGGGCTAGGGTATCAAACCCCGAATCATTTTATTGGCTCAGGGACTAACCTGGAGACGACGACTTGGAGTTCATCGCCCATGGGACAACCATTGATTCAGAAGAGCGGGCATTACCAGAGGTCAGGAACCGGGAAACCGAACTCTCTTCATCTTGAGAGCCTGAGGGAAAGCCTAAAACTACGGCCTCTCGAGAATCTACTCACGCTCTGAGGGGAGCCGTTGTTGTCATTAACATCTTGGAGTCGTCATCTCACACAGAGTCTCTATTTGACAAGGCTCGGGCTATTAAACAAAATCCAACTGAGACATCATGGGTCGTAGATGAGGCCCTGAACCTATTCTTTGAAGGCATGGACATCGGTGTGCTAGAGGACTACTCCAAGTTTGGAAACTTGGAGATCCTGAAAAATGACTTCCTACAAGAGTCAGGTGGGACAAGCTCGAGCCCAAAGCTAGTGAAGCAGTTCCCTTCCCCCAGCTTGGATCCTGATCATAAAAGAATTTTCATGTTTACGATCCCGACGGGTGTTCTCTGAACTGGTTGGCATTCCCAGCTACCTTCGCTGGTTGGAGCACAAAGAGGACCAAACGAAGATGAATGAGGTGGATGAATCGATCCTTTTAAACGAGGCACAACAGGCGTTGAACGGGGTATGATTTTCTTTCTTTTTATCCCTTTAAGGGTTCATTTAACCTTAGCATATTCTTATGATCTCATCATTTTGTTTCTCAGGCTTTAATATTTCATCATGAGAACCTCCACTGGTCTCGGATGGAGGTGAGCCAACTCGAGTTCGAGCTTCGGGAAAATTTCCGGCAGAAGGACATGTACAAATATCTTAGCGACCAAAGAGACGAGGCCCTCAAGGACCTCCCCATCCTCCAAATCGAGTTGGAAAAGCTCAAAAGGAGGCCTCGTCGGTGAAACAGGAGCACGCTGTTCTGGTCGAAAAGGTAAGGGTATTTGAGATTAATAATGAGAGGCTAAGCGCAACTGCTAATTCCGCAACCTCACAGGTCCAAGAGAAGATAGACCTGATTTACCAGCTCCGAGCCGAAATGAACGAGGTCAAATCTTCCGTCGAGCCGTTAAGGAGAAAGATGGAACTCCTGCCTCAAAAAATGAGGCTACCAAATAGGATTTGGCATCGGTCAAGGACCAGCTTGGGGTGATGAAGGATAAAGACGACAAGTGATCTTGGCTGAATGATGAGCTCCGAGCACAACTGGACTTGGCCGTCTCGGAACAGGATGCCCTCGGTCGAGAGTACACCGCATTGAAGTCCAATTGGAGGCGGCTTTTAACGAGTCTTTCGAGGTCTAGGATATGCTGTCCTAACACAAGAACAATGTGGATGTGGTCAAGGCCCGTCTAATAGCAAAGGACGAGTATGTAAAGTGGATATCAGGGAGGGAGACCCTCTGTAACGACCTGGACGGATGTTTTGAGAGTTTTATCCCTGATCCCCTATTAACTGTTTCTGTTGTATCCTTTTCTTCTATTGTGACTTGACGGGAAGTTTCGTTTTGGTTTTTGGAGTATTTTGGGACACTTAGTCCCTAAAAAGGAGCTTAAGCCTTAGGATTTGGACCGTAGTCAGAACTATATGAAGAAATCTCCGGAATGGAGTTCCATTGGTTATGTTAGCTCTATTAGGTGATTTTGGACTTAGGGGCCTATCCAGATTGTGTTTTGGAAGTCTGTAGCTCATTTAGGCATGAAATGGCGAAAGTCGAAGTTTTACAGATTTTGACAAGTAAGGGAATTTTTATTATTGGAGTCAGATTCCGGTTCTGGAAGTTGGAATAGGTCCGTAAGGTTGAATAATACTTGTGTGCAAAATTTGGGGTCAATCAGACGTGGTTTGGTTAGTTTCGTCATAGGTTGTCGAATTTGGAAGTTTCAAGTTCTTTAAGTTTGAATCTGAGGATGATTTGTTATTTTAGTGTTATCTGATGTGGATTCAGGGATCGACTAAGTTCGTATGGTGTTTTAGTATTGGTTGGTATATTTGATTGGGGTCTTGGAGGCCTCAAGTGTGTTTCGGATCATTATCGGATGCATTTTGGACTTAGAGAAATGGCTGATGTTGGGTTGTTTATAGTGTCATCGCACATGCGGTGTGATTGGCCGTAGGTAAGAGCTCGCAGAAGCAAGTGGACGATCGCAGATGAGGAGATGATGAGTTTGTTTAGTGGTTGCAGGTGCGACGTGTAAGCTGCAGAAGCGGAGTTGTATCTTCAGAAAGGTGATCGTAGAAGCGGAATAGGTGAGGAAGTTGTTGAATTCTATTGTTTGAGCTGTGTATTTACTTTGGGACTATGGAACGGTATTCCCGGAGTTCCCCTTGTCTTGCATATTTACGTTGGGACAACGGAACAATATTCTAGGAGATCCCCCTGCCCATTTATGTTTGGGATTACGAGACGATATCTCGGGAGATCTCACTGCACATTTACTTTGGGACTACCGAACGGTATACCGGGAGATCCCTGTCTTGCATATTTATATTGGGACTACGAAACGGTATTTTGGGAGATACCCCTGCACATTTACGTTTGGGACTATGAGACGGTATCTCGAGAGACCCTCTGTTGTTATCTTTGTGTATTGAGTTGTTACCTTTCTATGACTTCATTCTTGTAAAATTTCTTATTGCGATATTTCATTCTTACTTGTTCTTGTTATATATATATACCAATAGGGCCCTAACCTTATCTCGTCATTACTCGACCAAGGTTAGGCTTGGCACTTACTGGTTACCATTGTGGTGTACTTACGTCATTTTCTGCGCATGTTTTTCGTGTGCAGATCCAGGTTCTTCCTACTAGCCTCGTCCTTAGTTTCAATAATTGTTAATTTCGGAGACTTCAAAGTACATCTACTCGCGCCCGCAGATCCTCAGAGTCCCCCTCCATTCCCCTATGTTCATTCTTCTCTTATTTCAATATATAGTGATGTATAGAACAGTTAGAATCTCGTAGAAGCTCATGACTTACGGTGTTCTAGGTCATGGGAGTGTTATGTATATTTTGAGAGTTGACTATTGTATATGCCGAGCGAATCTCAATTGCTTATATAAATTAACTTCTACTGTTAGTTCTTAATTTTCATGTTTTCATTACATTTCCGCAAAGTGTTAGGCTTACCTAGTCGTAGAGAGTAGGTGCCATCACGACAAGTTCACGGAGTAAGAAATTAGGTTGTGACAAGTTGATATCAAAATCTAGGTTCATAGGTGTCGGGAGTCTCAAGCCGATTTATTAGAGTCTCGTGGATCGATACAGAGATGTTTGTACTTATCTTCAGGAGGTTATGGAACTGTTAGGAACAATCATACTTCTTTTTATTCCATGTCGTGCGAGTTATTGGCATCAAATTCTAAAATTTCTCTATTCTATTCTTTCTCATAGATGGTGAGGACCTGTACCGGGAGACCTGACGACCAAGCACCTGTGCCCCCTGCTAGAGCCGCTAGAGGCCGGGGCCGGGGCCGGGGTAGAAGACGACCACACGATGCAGCTAAAGCACCCGCGCGAGCAGCGATAGAGGATCCCCCAACAGCTCCAGCTGGAGAGCAGGCACCGGTGGTCCTTATAGCTGCACCAGCCCTCCAGGAGACTCTAGCTCAGTTCATGAGCATGTTCAGCACCTTAGCTCAGGCTGGATTGATCCCGCTAGATCCCGCTACATCATAGGGCGGGGAAATGAACAGACTCCTACAGCCCGTACTCCTGAGCAGAGGGTCCAGGTTGATCAGGCCCCAGAGTTCATTCCTATGCAACCGATAGCTCCGGTTCAGCATGAGACCAAGACAACCGCTTCTGAGGTGGAGCAACTCAGACTTGAGAGGTACAAGAAGTACCACCCACCTACCTTCAGCGGATTGGCTACCCATGATGCTCAAGTTTTTCTGGAGTAGTGTCATAGTATTCTCTGTACTATGGGAGTAATGGAGACGAGTGGGGGTTTCTTTCACCTTCTAGCTCAGAGGAATAGCCTATCAGTGGTGGCGTGCTTATGAGTTGAGTAGTCTGGATGAGGCAGCCTCACTCACATGTTTTTGAGAGAGTATGTCCCTCAGAGCCTTAGGGATGCATGGCGTGCAGAGTTTGAGTAGTTGCGCCAATGTTCTATGATTTTTTCAGAGTATGCAGTACGTGCCATAGTTTGGCCCGACATGCACCAGTCTTGGTTGCTATAGTTCGGGAGAGGGTTCGTCGCTTTATTGAGGGACTTCACCCCAACATTAGGATTAGTATGGATAGGGAGTTGGAGATGGATATCTCTTATCAGCAGGTTGTGAGGATTGCTAGGATATTGGAGGGCATGTTTGCCTGTGACAGAGAGGAGAGAGAGGCCTCGAGAGACTGGTTTTTATTCTAGATCTCGTGCCCCAGCATCTCGCCATGGTAGGGTTTATGTGAGTCGCCCCGTACATTCAGCTCTTCCAGTCGCCAGTGGTGTTCCAGCCCCTTATAGGCCCCAGGAGCCTTATTATGCACCGCCAGTATCTAGTGTGCCTCCTGCTCGGTGTGTTATTAGCGGTCAGTCTAGCAGATATGGCCCGACTCAGTCACAACAGCCACGCCCTCCGAGAGGTTTTTTTGAGTGTGGAGACACTCGCCATATGGTGAGGGATTTCCCCAGACTTAGGAAGGGTGCACCTCCACAGACTTCTTAGCCACTACGTGCTCCACTGGGTCCTCATGCCATGCTTCTAGCAAAGCTACCGCCCCACCTGCTCAGGCAGCTCGAGGTGGAGTTCGGGAAGGTCGAGGTCGCCCTAGAGGGGGAGGCCAGTCCAGGTATTATGCTCTTTCGGCTCGTGCAGAGGCAGTTGCTTCCGACTCTGTCATTACAGTTATTGTTCCAATCTTTCATAGACATGTGTCGGTATTATATGACCCAGGATCTATGTATTCCTATGTGTCCTCTAGTTTTTCCCCACCTTTGGGCGTATCTCGAGATTCTTTGAGTTCCCATGTTTATGTGTCTACTCCTATGGGATATTCTCTTATTGTGAACTGCGTGTATCGGCCGTGTTTGTTTGCTCTTAGTTGTGTTGATACTAGAGCCAATTTATTATTACTCAGCATGGTATATTTTGATGTTATCTTGGGCATGGACTGGTTGTCGCCCATTATGCTAGTCTTGATTGTCACGCTAAGGCTGTGACATTGGCTATGCCAGGCTTAACATGATTAGAGTGGAGGGGTACCTTAGAGTATACTCCTCGCATAGTTATTTCATTTCTTAAGGCTCGACGAATGGTTGAGAAGGGGTGTGACGTGTATTTAGCTTATGTCAGAGATGTCAGTGTTGATACTTCTACAGTTGAGTCAGTTCTAGTAGTGAGGGACCTCCCAGATGTGTTTCCAGCTGATCTTCCAGGCATGCCTCCCGACAGAGATATTGATTTTGGCGTTGATTTATTGCCAGGTGCTCAGTCTTTCTCCATTATTCCATACTATATGGCTCCTCTTGAGTTGAAGGAGTTGCTTGATAAGGGCTTCATTCGGCCCAGTGTGTCACCTTGAGGTGTTCCAGTCTTGTTTGTGAAGAAGAAGGATGGTTCTATGTGTATATCTATTGATTATCGCCAGCTAAACAAAGTTACAGTGAAGAACAGGTATCCATTGCCTCGTATTGATGAATTATTTGATCAGTTACAGGGTGCCAGAGTATTCTCCAAGATTGACTTACATTCAGGCTATCATCAGTTGAAGATTCGGGAGCCAAATATCCCGAAGACTACCTTAAGGACCCGATACGGTCACTATGAGTTTCTTGTTATGTCTTTTGGACTAACCAATGCCCCAGAAGCCTCTATGAATTTGATGCACAGTGTGTTCCGACCTTATCTTGACTCATTCGTCATTGTGTTTATTGACGACAATCAGGTGTACTTCGGACTCGGGAGGATAATGAGCAACACTTGAGGACTGTGCTTGAGACTTTGAGAGACAAGAAGTTGTATGCAAAATTTTCTAAGTGGGAGTTTTGGCTAGAATCAATGTTATTCTTGGGTCATGTAGTATCGAGTGATGAGATCAAGGTAGATCCGAAGAAGGTGGAACCGGTGCAGAGTTGTCCTAGATCGTCATCGGCTATGGAGATCCATAGTTCTCTTGGTTTGGCAGGGTACTACCGTCGTTTTGTAGAGGGATTCTCATCTATTGTAGCACCTATGACTAGGCTGACCTAGAAGGGTGCTCTGTTCAAGTGGACAGAGGAGACCTTTCAGAAGCTCAAGACAACTTTGACTACAGCCCCAGTATTGGTATTACCTACAGGTTTGGGGTCTTACATTATATATTATGATGCATCGTGGATTAGTCATGGTGTGGTGTTGATGCAGGATGGTAGGGTGATTGCCTACGCATCCAGACAGCTGAAGGTGCATGAGAAGAACTATCCTATCCATGACCTTGAGTTAGCAACTATTGTTCATGCCCTGAAGATTTGCGCCATTATTTGTATGGTGTTCCTTGCGAGATTTACACTGATCATCGGAGTTTGCAGCATCTGTTCAAGGAAAACGATCTTAATTTGCATCAGCGAAGGTGGTTGGAGTTACTTAAGGACTATGATATCACCATTTTGTACCACCCTGGGAAGGCTAATATGGTGGCCGATGCTTTGAGTCACCGAAAGGAGAGTTTGGGGAGTTCATCGTATCTCCCAACAGTAGAAAGACCCTTAGCATTGGATGTTCAGGCCTTAGCCAGCCAGTTTGTGAGATTGGATATTTCTGAGCCGAGTCGAGTGTTGGCTTGTGTGGTCTCTCGGTCTTTTCTTTATGATCATATCAGGGAGTGTCAGTATGATGACACCTACCTGCTTGTCCTTAAGGACACGGTCCAGCATGTTGATGCTAAGGAGGTCACTATTGGGGATGATAGCGCATTGAGGATGCAGGGCAGGCTATGTGTGCCTAATGTAGATGGTTTGCGGGAATTGATTCTTCAGGAGGCTCAAAGCTCGCGGTACTCCATGCATCCGGGTGTCGCGAAGATGTATCAGGACTTGAGGCAGCATTATTAGTGGATGAGGATGAAGAAAGACATAGTGGACTATGTGGCTCGATGCCTAAATTGCCAGCAGGTGAAGTATGAGCATCAGCAGCCGAGTGGGTTACTTCAGAAGGTAGAAATTCCGGAATAGAAATGGGAGTGGATCACTATGGATTTCGTTGTTGGACTCCCACGGACTCAGTGGAGGTTTGATGCGGTTTGGGTTCATGGATAGGCTGACCAAGTCAGCTCATTTCATTCCTGTGAAGACTACATATTCTTCCGAGCAGCTGGCTCAAATCTACATCTGTGAGATCGTCAGGCTTCATAGGTACCGATATCTATTATCTCTGATCAGGGTACGCAGTTTATATCATGATTCTGGAGAGCCGTACAGTAGGAGTTGGATACTAGAATGGAGCTGAGCACAACATTCCACCCTCAGATGGACGATAGTCTAAGCGCACTATTCATATATTAGAGGATATGCTCTGTGCGTGTGTGATAGCGTTTGGAAGGTCATGGGACTAGTTCTTGCCACTTGCGGAATTTTCCTACAACAACAGTTATCAGTCAAGCATCCAGATGGCACCGTATGAGGCTCTGTATGGTAGGCAATGTCGGTCCCCTGTGGGTTGGTTCGAGCCGGGGCGAGGCCAGATTATTGGGTACAGACTTGATCCATGATGACCTGGATAACGTGAAAGTGATTCAGGATCGACTTCGCATAGCCCAGTCCAGACAGAAGAGTTATGCGTACCATAAGGTTCGCCATGTAGCATTCATGGTTGGAGAGCGGGTCTTGCTCCGGGTATCGCCTATGAAGGACGTTATGAGGTTTGGAAAGAAGGGCAAGCTGATTCCAAGGTACATTGGTCCTCTTGAGGTGCTGCGGCGTGTTGGGGAAGTTGCTTATGAGATTTCCTTACATCCCAGCCTAGAAGGAGTTCTTCCGGTATTCCACGTTTCTATGCTCCGGAAGTATCACGGTGATCCGTCTCATGTATTGAATTTCGTCTCAGTCCAGTTGGACAAGGATCTATCTTATGTTGAGGAGCCAGTGGCTATTTTGGACAGGCATGTCAGAAAGCTAAGGTCAAAGAACATTGCTTCAGTAATGGTTCATTAGAGGAGCCAGCCGGTCGAGGAGGCAACTTGGGAGACCGAGCAAGATATGTGCAGCCATTATCCTTATCTTTTCACAGCTTAAGGTATATATTTATACTCCTTCGAGGACGAACGATTGTTTTAAGAAGGGGAGGATGTAACGATCCGGACAGACGTTTTGAGAGTTTTAGCCCCGATCCCATATTAACTGCTTCCCCCGTATCTTTTTCTGTTATTGTGACTAGCCGGGAGGTTTCGTTTTGGTTTTTGGAGTGTTTTGGGACACTTAGTCTCTAAACGAGAGCTTAAGCCTTAGGATTTGGACTGTAGTCAGAACTCTATGACGACGACTTAGGAATGGAGTTCTGTCGGTGCTGTTAGCTCTGTTAGCTCTGTTAGGTGATTTTGGACTTAGGGGTGTGTTTGGATTGTGTTTTGGAGGTCTGTAGCTCATTTAGGCTTGAAATAGAGAAAGTTGAAGTTTCGGAGATTTTGACCGATAGTGGAATTTTTGATATCGGGGTCCGATTTTGATTCCAGAAGTTGGAATAGGTCTGTAGGGTTGAATATGACTTTTGTACAAAATTTGGGGTCAATCGGACGTGGTTTGGTTTCGGCATCGGTTGTTGAATTTGGAAGTTTCAAGTTCTTTAAGTTTGAATCGGAGGATGATTTGTGATTTTAGGTTGTTTGATGTGGTTTGAGGGCTCGACTAGTTTGTATGGTGTTTTGGGATTTGTAGTATGTTTGGTTGGGGTCCCGAGGGCCTCGGGCGTGTTTCGGATCATTATCGGATGCATTTTGGACTTAGATAAATGGCTGATGTTGGGTTGTTTCTGGTGTCATCGCACCTGCAGTGTGATTGGCCGCATGTGCGATCTTGCAGAAGCGAGTGGGCGATCGCAGATGCGGAGATGATGAGTTTGGCCAGTGGTCTCAGGTGCGACGTGTAATCCGCGGAAGCGGAGCCGCATCTGCGGAAGGGTGATCACAGAAGCGGAATAGGTGAGGAAGCTGAGGTGGCCAAGGTTCTGCAGAAACAGACAGTTGAGCGCAGAAGCGCGTCTGCAGATGCAGACGGTTGGGCAGAGAAGCGCGTCTGCGGATGTAGGTTGTTGTGCGCAGGTGCGATGCTTGGGATTTAAGTGAAACTCCGCAGGTGTGAGGTCTTCGCCGCAAAAGCGGCACTGCAAAAGCGGAAATTGGATCGCGGGTGTCGTTTGACTGGCAGAAAAAGGGCCAAATCGAGGATTTATGTCATTTTTTCACCATTTGGACTTGAGAGCTCGGAATTAGATGACTTTTTGAGGGATTTTCACAGGAAGCTTTTGGGGTAATGATTCCTAGCTCATTTTTGATTGTATTGCATTAATCTATACTCATTAAATTCAGAAAATTGGGTGAGAAATTTGGGGGAAAAGGGTGGAAGATCTTCAACTAAGATTTTGAGATTTGATTGGGATTTTTATATCGGATTTAGATAATTTTGGTACGAGTGAACTCATGAGTGAATGGATGTTCATATTTTGTGACTTTTACTCGATTCCTAGACGTGGGCATATGGAGGATTTTTAGGGCGATTTTCCAAATTCTTGCTTTAGTTTTGATTTCAATAGCTAGATTAGTTCCTTGTAGTTATATTTATGTTATGTAATTGATTTGGTTAGATTTGGGCCATTCGAAATCATATTTTCGTGGAAAGAGCATTGTTACGGATTGATTGATCTTGGTTCGAGGTAAGTGGCTTGCCTAACCTTGTGTGGGGGAACTCCCCTTAGGATTTGGTACTGTTTTGATATGTGAGTATCGTGTGCACGAGGTGACGAGTACGTACACAGGCTAATTGTTGTAAAAATCGATTTCTTCTAAGTCATATCAGCATGTGCAGTATCCTGTTAGATAATAGCATGTATACTTGCCTTAATTGTTTATCTAAACTCTATGCAGCATGTTTAGTGAATTTCCTATTTTTCCTTAACTTGTACTTAGTCTAAATTGTAGGATTTCGTGTTGTAGCTGTTGAATTCTATTGATTGAGATGTGTATTTACTTTGGGACTAAGAAACGGTATTCCGGGAGATCCCCCTGTATAGCATATTTATGTTGGGACTACGGAACGGTATTCCGGGAGATCCCCCTACGCATTTATGTTTGGGACTACGAAACGGTATCTTGGGAGATCCCCCTGCAAATTTACTTTGGGACTACGGAACGGTATTCCGGGAGATCCTCATGTCTTGCATATTTACTTTGGGACTACGGAACTGTATTCCGGCAGATCCTCCTATCTTGAATATTTATGTTGGGACTATGGAACGATATTCGGGGAGATCCCCCTGCACATTTACGTTTGGGACTACGAGACGGTATCTCGGGAGACCCTATGTTGTTATCTCTGTGTACTGAGTTGTTACCTTTCTACGATTTTATTCTTGTTAAATTCCTGTCTTATATTATATATATATATATATATATAATATACGAGTAGGGTCTAACCTGACCTAGTCACTACTCAACCGAGGTTAGGCTTGGCACTAATTGGGTACCATTGTGGTGTACTCACGCCGTTTTCTGCACATATTTTTCGTGTGCAGATCCAGGTTTTTCCTACTAGCCTCGTCGTTAGTTTCAATCACTTATGTTTGTGGAGACTTCAAGATACATCTGCTCGGGCCTGCAGATCCTCGAAGTCCCCCTCCATTCTCCTATGTTCATTTTTCTCTTATTTCTATAGACAATGATGTATGAAACAATTAGAATCTCGTAGAATCTTGTGACTTACGGTGTTCCGGGTCTTGGGAGTGTTATGTATATTCCGAGAGTTGACTATTGTATTATGCCGAGCGGCATCTCAATTGCTTATATAAATTATCTGCTACTAGTTGTTAATTTTCATGTTTTTATTTCATTTCCGCAAAGTGTTAGGCTTACCTAGTCATAGAGACTAGGTGCCGACACGACAAGTTCACAGAGGGAGAAATTGGATCGTGACACCCTCAAAGAGATTCATGTTGAGGGGTTCGATCTATCGGCCGGTATCAAAGAGGCAACAAGGCAAAGAGGCTGAGGCCAAAGAGATATATGAGCCCGAGGGTTCAACAGTGAATCGGGCCCCGGTGAAGACAAGGCGGAAATGTCTTAGTTTATTTTTTATTTTCTTTTGTATATTATTTTTAAAATTTTGGGGCAATTTAGAGTATCTCTGTAAATGTTTTTGATATATATATAAATACTTTCCCTTCGGCTATACTGCATCCTTTAATTTTCAGCATCCACCTACAATTCTTTGTTTGAATTGTGTCATTAATATTTTGTCATAGAGTTTGACATAATTTAGAGTGTTTGTTCCCCCAGAGCCCAAATGAGGCATGTTTTAAGTAACAACTCTGAGTTGCTTTGGCTTTGGAATATTTGATAAAAACAAAGTCTTTAAAATACTTGAATATTTCAACCGGACACAATGATGTTTTGCCGAAGGTCGCTCCTTTTTATAGCCGGGTAATATTTGGTTCATAGGTTTTAACCAACTTTAGAGACCTTACTTTATACGTACGGACTAAGACGTCTCCGAGACATTTTAAATCGTCCGTAGCCTTTCATGTTCAGCCCTGCCTAATAGGCTCAGTGCCTCCGAGATTCGATAGCCCGAGTTGTCCGATCTTATTATCGGATAGCATTTTGTGACTCGGGGAGGGCCGTGTCATGCTAAAAGTTGAACTATGGCATCTTGTTCACTACTCTGCAGGAGTCATTGGTCAAAGTAAGTAATATTAATGGCCATCTGTCAGTTGTTAAGATGACATTTAACGTTACTTTTCAAATTAGAGGAAAAAGAAGAAAAGTCAAATTTAGTCAAAAACATTATTCAATTACCAAATATGTTTTAGTAACTATACAAGGAATAATTGAAATATGTCAAACAATATCTAAAAATAAAAGATAAATATAACTATTTGGATATAAACATAGTGTTTGATTCATACAACTATCTAGTTAATAAATTTATTCTCAATTTTATAGAATCTTAAAATAAATTACATATGTCTGTATATTATTTTTATATGTTGATTGAATCTCCTATGCTTCATGCTAATAAT
The DNA here is from genome assembly GCA_005239525.1 of Nicotiana knightiana. Classification (NCBI taxonomy): domain Eukaryota; kingdom Viridiplantae; phylum Streptophyta; class Magnoliopsida; order Solanales; family Solanaceae; genus Nicotiana; species Nicotiana knightiana. The sequence continues at coordinate 236,862 of ML392272.1, forward strand.
TGCTGTAACTACTTACTAAAAAATCAACACTACTAACTTCAACATCATGTCTTATATCTACTATAAAAGGAGAAGCTATCAAACATTTATAAGCACTTCTATAGAGATAAAAGTACTTACAAGCAAAATAAATAGTTGTTTAAGATGGCAAAATCAACTAATTATATGAGTTACATCATTATTGTCCTCTTTGTTCTTTTTTCTCCGTTAACTCTAGCAACACTAGAACCATTATATGCACCAGAACTATCAGCTGCACCAGAAGCAACATCACCGATAATGTCATTAAAACTGTCTGCTGCAAGTCGTAATACTCGTGTGTCTGTTTCAGGTAACTTAGTTTTAAGGATTCTTACCTTTTTATTATTATTATTATTGTCCTCATATTAATATAAAATATATTTTCAAATCGAAATGTACATATATAACTAAACGTATATTTGATTTTGAATATATTTAACTTTTAAAATCACATTCATATTTGGAATGTTTAAATTTGATATTTGGATGTCAAAATTTCGTAATAGTTTAAAAAAATACTTTTACGTTAAAGGATTGAAAATCTTCTAAGTATAATTATTTTATAATCAAAAATTTGGTTTCCAAATACTTACTCTCTCATTGATTCTAATTGGCTCATCATGCGTTCTCCTATTATATGAGGAGTCGTTATGATAAAAACTTTAATTTTTTGATAAATTAAGAATATTTGTTTTAACAATTTCAGGTTGCTTTGGATTATGCAAAAAATTCAAATGTTGCAATTGCCAGGCCGAGTTTCCGTATTTATGCATCTCATGTTGTTGAGAATAATTCATGTTTTTGTTACCATGATGTGGTTAACAATGAGTGGCCAATCAAATTATTATATGTATTTGAATGCAATGAATGAATGATAGTCAAAAAAATAGATAGACAGAACGATATAACATTTTGGGGGGAAAATAACATAACAAAAAGAGCTTTCCGCTACAAATAACGAAAATAAAGAAATCATAATAGAACGAAATAACGAAAGAGAGAAAGGAACTAACTAAAATAATTTGTTGCAACATATTTTTCTCTTCAATTAAAATAAAAATATTGTATATAATAGATGGGTGCGTTTAACTCTTTTCCCCATGTTGTTTTAACTAGTCTTTACATCACGTGCCTCGCACGTGTAGCTCATACTACTGCTAATAAATTTATATGTGTTTACTTTTAAAATGAGTAACAATTAAATTTATACGCTGTTAAAGGATACATAATTTAATTTAACGTGAACGGTCTATGAACAAAAAATAATTAAAGTAAAGGGAAGCAAAATAATCAAACTAAACATGATGAACACTTAAGCTTGCCTTTTTAGAGGAACTCTGAAAAATTGACCTCGGACGAACCCTCGAGACTGGCTCGGTTAAAAAGCAACAAATAATTAAGCAGCTGAAGAACACAATGAACAGTAGCTAGAGAACGAAAATGAACTTTTATTGCTTTGATATGCATGCCAACAATGTTTTTAAAATGAAAAATTCTCCCCTTTAAATAGCATGAGAGTTTCAATCCTAGTACAAATCTAAATAACTTAAAAATCTTCTTTCCCCAGTAAATGTTGATCTGTAGGTTGTATGGAGCGAGATTTGTGCCGTAATATCCGATTGAGGGCGGATGTTACGGCTCCCCGCTTATCGTGCTTAACCATTTCACTTTTTCCTTAGTCTCAGATCTACACTCTGCCCGGACCCGTGTTCAACCGTGTCCGATTCCAGATGCACCATTCATCCTCCCCGGGCTCCAAAACGAGGAACTCTTCAGATTTACGCGAGTTTGTTTCATATCATGCTTCACTAGTATCTTTACCAAAAAATTGGGGGTAACATTATTCCCGATCTTACCCGTACACATATGGTCCCTCCATTTTCGGAGAGAAGATTTATCGAAGTGATTAATCAAACCCGGTTCCTTACTCCGTAAACTCGGATCGGGTTGGTGATTCAGTGAAACGTCCCATCAATCGTGTCGTTCTGACTTCGGACATGTGTCAGTCGGTGATTGACCGTCATAATGCGAAACGTCACGCATTAATTACCTCTCTCCTATAAAAGCTTAAAAAGTAACGCATTAATTACCTCTCTCCTATAAGAGCTTCCTTCTTTTTTTCTTACTTTCCAATTCCAAACCTTCTTAAGTTACCCCCAAACTTTTTACTTTGCTCATAGTTCCTTCATATCTTCATATGTTGTTCTTCATATCTTCATATTTTTATCCTCCCATCTTCAAATATTCATATTTTGTCCTTTGAATCTTCAAGTTTGACCTTTAAACCGTCATTCTCATCTTCAAACCTTCATACCCGCCTTCAAGCATTCATATTCCCCAAATTTGATGGTAAAAATCTGTGCCCCAATAGACCGTCCCTTCAACTCCTAACCCGGCCGCGAATGTCGAAGTGGTCCCACCTAAAGTGGCCTTGGAACCCCCTCTAAAAAATTTTATCGCCGGAGTCTACTTTATAGACAATGAATTTAAGGTTTCCAAGCAAGGAGATCGAGGTGAGGAGGTGTCGAGGTACATATGCTCCATCACCGAGGACACGCTCCCGATGGTTTGAGAGGACATCAAGTGGGAGGGCAAGCAAGTGGTCATCCTTGTTCCTGATGAGGACATCACCACGGATGTGGAGGGATACTTAAGTATTTATACGTATCCCTTCACACTTGGCCGGGTGGATACAATAGTCCTCGACTTCGGCAGAAGCTACCAGGTCTGCACCGGGCAGATTCACCCATCCTTTTGGAGGATCGTGATCCTCCTCTGTCACTTCGTCAATAACAGGGAGGATCCTCGGTTTACCATCAACCATATGCTTCGCCTCTATAGTCCCCGAATCTTCCGAGGGAGATTAATCAAGTTTGTCCGACAAAGAAAGGCTCATTCTCGAGAATCGATGAAACAAGGATCATGGCTGGAAGGGGAGATTTGTTTGGGTGACAACCGAGAATTTCATTCTCCTAGAATTCTTTTTGTTCCCTGAAAAGTGGAACCTAACACGTAAGTTCCTCTTTTCTTGAGTAGTTAAAATTTTTTTTTGGGTATTATTCTTCTTTCTCACAGCTATGTTCTCCCGTTGTGCAGCGGTCAGCCGAGTCCCCAGTGCAGTTTCCATTTCAAAGAGTTGGTCGAGGGGATCTGCAAATAGCTATTGTACTTCACGCGTGAATGGCGCAAACTCTCAAAGGGAAAGTGGGAGGCCCATTCCCATGGTGAGTGTCCTCCTCCCGATTGAGTTTCCTTGTTTAGTCAACTATCATTTTTACTAAGTCCCTTTCTTTCTTCTAGGTTTGTCTAAGACCACTGAGCTTCGGGCAGTGGACAAGGACGAGACTTCGACCTCACCTGCTAAACCCTCGGATTCGGGATAGTCTTCTGCAGAGGAAACTGTGAAGAAGGAGGAGAAAAAGAGAAGAATGGGGGGTGTTCTAGTTCCCCAG
>ML392273.1:0-64443 GCA_005239525.1 Nicotiana knightiana
CTTACATCAATTGACTTACGATGTACTCTCACGTACGAAAACATGGGGTGTAACAGTTTTGTTTTGAAAAATCCAACCGAGGAAAATTTGACACTGGTTTAATTTGTCTGCGACCAGAAATCCGAGTAAGGAATTATGTTAACCCGGGAGAAGGTGTAAGGAATTCCCGAGTTCTCGTGGTTCTAGCACGGTCACTTATCTATTATATTTGGCCTAATTATATAATTATTTACATGTTTTAAACCTATTGTGCTTTTTAGTCTTTTTCACTTTTTAGCCGCTTTTATGGATTTATCTTGAAACAAGTCACGATGGCGTGCACTTGTTTGTTCTTGGACACATTATAACTGCGCCACATGAAATGCACCCGCAATTACAACATGTGATTTTTATTATAATTTGAAGTTGAAGACGAGGACATGAGTTGTCGCACCCGAGTGTAGATTACGTAGTCAAGACTATGGTCATGACAGTTTTAAAGTGCCTATTTGAGGAGATGTTTGATTATTCTTTGTGTTTTCTATTTGAAAGAACATTTTAGTTTTAAAATTAATTAGGACGTTTATGGATTTATCTTGGACAAGTTACGATGGCGTACACTTGTTATTTTTTAACACATGGCAATCACCTCACATGAAATGCACCCGTGGTTGCTATATGCATTTTATTAGTTGTTTGGAGTGAGGGGCGGGGGCATGAGTTGCCACTCCCGAATGTAGTTTATGGTAATTTGAGATAATAGTTGATTCTTTTCCAAATTTCAACCCAAAGATGTATTTTTCAACCTAAAGGATATGTGAAAGATTGTTTTAGCTTAAATTCTAAAGGACACAAATCTTGGGCTATGGCCATATTTAGCCCAAGTTATCATTTAACTCTTTTGGCCAATACTAATTGTGGCTAATTTATAGGGGCGGTCACTAGTTCAGGAAATCCAACTATGTCATAATAATCTTTACTTTTCAGTTTGATGAATAAATAGGAAATATGGTAATCAAAATACATGTTCATTCATACATGCACTTATGAGCATAACACAACGGATTTTCTGGTTTTTCATTTTTAGGCGGCCTAAACATAAATCTAAAATACTCATTAATTTTGAAATGGATTGGCAAGGCAAAATCATGCTACTTTCAGAACTCTTATGATTTCTAGCAAAAAGATCGAACCACAGGCAGTCTTATTAATTTTGAGACAGTGATTCTTATCAATTTAAAACAACCTGATCTTATGTTTCTAAAGGCTTAAAATTCACACATGTATACATTGATTTTTCACAGATTTATAAGACACAAAATAGACTGAAGATAATCTACTGACTTTATTTATGTCGAAACTCTAACTGAACTTTGAGACATCCATTTTTTGAGATCCAGCGAAGTGTTTTTACAGATTTCACATACGTTCTTTGCCTAATGTCATTTTCAGAATAGATAGAATGTAAATTCGAATTTTAGGAAAACATGTATAAAACAAAAATTAAGTGTACAGTCCAGTCCTTATTACAGCTAAAAGTATATACAAAAAAAGTTATAATTACGCTATTGCATTGTTCTTAATTAAATATACAAATTCTAATAATAAGAAGAAAATAAAAGGAACAAGATTAGTTGTTGCTCCTGTGAAAGCCAGCAACTTTCATGCTTTTAGGATCTGTATTCTTCAGCTTTTAGTCTCACTTGACCATACATAACTTATATGCACTGTAAAATAATGAATCTGATCATTACAGAGATCAAATTTGACTCTTTACATGCTACTCCCACAGTGACATAAGATCTAAGTCGTCCAAACCAACATATATAAGCATCTTATGGGGGTGAATTTGACCATTTAAAGGGTCAGATTCACTACCCTTTAATGCTAGCTAATGACTCTATTATGACTTCAAGGATATAGAATTAATCACAGAAGTCTCTAAGACATAATTCTACTATTATAATCACACATTGATAAACAACCATATTTTAACAAGCAATTACAGATTCAACAGAAAGAAAGGCAACATGTTTTATGCATTTTTTCTTAGATTGAATCTAACTATAAGGGAGAGTCTGATTCAAACCCAGAGATACAAACTTGCTTGATATTTCTAACAACCATACCAATACTTCTACCAGTATTCATTTGAACACTTTGACTATTCTTGGCTTTTTTAGAGAATGAATCGAACCATACAAGGGTTCAGATTCTTTACTCTACAACCTTTCTTGACTACATGTTGTATACCCTTTAAAGGGTGAATTTCAGTCATCTGCACTACTGTTTTGTGCACTACTATGGGGTGAATTTGATCATTGATGGGTCAAATTCATCCACCCTAGTACTAATGCTAACCTATCTAGAGACTTGCTTGTTGAATCTCTTTATTGACCAAAGAGACTCAATTGAAAGCATATTTTCTGCATACTTATAGAGAGAACCTAACCATAGAGAAGGTCAGGTTCTAAACCATAGTGCAGCCTTTTTTGGAAAGTAGAACCACGATTATCAACTACATTTATATACCTTAGCCTGAAATAAATAGAATACTCCAGCAAAGAAATACCAACAACAAAGCAGTACCTATCACACTCACAGAATCATTATCATGCCAATAAGCATCTATACAGTCACATTTACATAAAGCAGAAGAAACAACCTCATTTATCAAGAACAGTTAGTTTAAGCAGTGAGTAGAAAAAGAAGATTCCAGTACAACATTTCATTGAGAACAGATGAGTTAATACATACCTTTTTAATAGTAAAACATCAAAAAGGGACTTGACCAAATAAAGGTCAAGTATGGACAATAATCAACAAAAGAAAGAAGATTCAGCAGCAGCAAACAACAAACCAAAGAAAACTCAGTAGCCCAGCAGGAATTGACCGAGAATTCTTGGATATGAGTGTTTATGGTTCCCAAAATCAGAATCCAAAGGAAAGAAACAGAAGCTGAAAACTAGACCATATCTTTATGAACTTGATTCCAAAAGAAATCAGATTTCTTTTTGCTTTTCTGCTAATACTTTTTTTTTTTTTGAAATTTTTCGTTTATGAATGGACAATACTCTGATTTTTCTGTGCTTTCAGCAGCTCAGAGAGAGTAAAAAAAGTGTAGAATATGTACAAAGAGGGTCTATTTATAGGAGTCTTAAGGATAGGATATCCTTTAGTACATTGCCAATCCAAAAGGCTGAAAATAGTACATAGGGCAGCTGTGAACCTTATCCTTGGGGAAACTGCCCCCATTCTAGAACCTTCCTACCTATTAAAAGACTCTTTTAACATTAAAATCTGATTTACTAAACTTAGTTACCTAATGTACCCCTTGGAGTCCCTGAATTTACCATTGGGTAATCAAAGTTAAGCTCACTTGGGTTATTATTTAAAGTTTGGTTAGTTAATCTTAGTTATGTTCTTTAGTCAACCATTAGTTGTTCCTAACTATGGTTGAGTCAAAACTAGTTAAAGGTTAATTGATTAAGTGCTTAGAGTTGATTTCATACTAGTTACCTAGGTTTAGGTTAACTAATCATCAGTTTAATTAAGCTTAATTGAGACTAATCTTGATTTTTATACATAGGTTACTTGAATCAACTTGATTAATCAATTTGAAACTTAGCTGATTAAAAGACTTATTCTGAAAATCAATAGCTAGCTAAGTTAATTTGTTCGAAAAATTTTATTAAGCTTATCTAGTTGATTATCTTAACTGAGTGATTAACTTTAATCTTAAGTGAAGTCGCAAATCAGCTATCCTGCTTTTAAGCATCAAGCATGATCAGATTCCTAATGACTTGGTTAATTAACTCTAAATGACTAACTAAAGTTGGATTAAGATTAGCAGCTAACCAAGTCAAGTTTTAGGTTAGTTAAACTCAATTAATCACCATTTTAGATACACATGACATGTACGCAGTTGGGATAGGGGTAGCAGTCAGGTGACAGGGTCCAAACAGAACAAAATCGCATTTTGAACAAGTAATCAAACAAAGTCTACAATAATAAATTAAAGACCATGGCTAACAATCAGCTTTAGGGAACAAGCAGAATCCTAAACAAGACCTGAATTCAGGGCATCAATATCAAATGTATAAAAAAAACGTATACAGAATTCAAGCTAATCGATTTAGACCTAAAATGGTTGTTACATAATCAACTCATGTATTCAAATGTTTAACTAATCGGGAAAACAAACAAATACTAAACGAGAGCAACAACATATTAATGAAGAGCATAGACGAAAACAAAGACGTATTAACCAAAGAAACAGACTGTAAACACACATATTCTGATTGTCTTTGAAAAATTAAGGGGAGAAGCTAAAAAGAATGGGGGGTACCAGTGAAGGGATTTTGAACGTATTTCGGTGACTTGCTGGAACTTGGCCGGTCTCGTACGAGCGTGGAACTGGTCCAAACCCACATAAATCGATTGCACTCAACAAAAGCTATCGACTCATGCCGGTGTGAGCCATTGAAGGTCTTGGAATCAACTCGTAGAGGAAGTCACCCCTTTTGGATTTTTAGATCTGAGATTAGTCAAAACTGGGCGGTTTTTTAGGTAAACTGGTTGTGGGATGGGATTAAGGGGGAGGAGAAGGTTGTAGGGTAAGAGTTTAGGTTCGATTGGTGGATATCCGCTGCCGGTAGGCTATTTCTGGGTGGTGGAACCCTAGGGCGGCTAGGGTTTCGTTTATACAGCAGAGAGAGACGAAGGGTATGGGGAGGCGACTCTAGGGCTTGGGGGGTTAGACTTTGATGGAATGAGGGTAAGAGGGGTTGTTTTGGACAGTTATATATTAAAGGGGGTCGAGTTCTTGGCCGTCTGATCTATTTTGATCAATGGCCAGGATTCAGCCAATTAAACCAAACGGGGTCGTTTGGGTAGTGTAGGGGGCCGGCCGGGTTATGTGGTAATTGTGATGGGTACGTTTGGGTAGTGTAGAGATAGGTTTGGGCCTGGGTAGTTTCAAGCCCAGGTCTGAAATTGGCTCTCTTAATTAATTAAACTAATTAATCTAATTAAGTTCAAATCTAATTTAATCCAAAAAATGTAGTAATTAATTTTAAACCTTATTTTTCATCTATTTACAGATTAATTAAGAATAAAACAACAAATTTTATATTCATAATTAAATCTATGATTTATCGAATAAAATGATTAATCTTTAGTAATTAGTTATTAAAAACTACATTACGTTAAATAACCACCATTCGTCTATTATTTAATTAATTATCACTAACAACTTCATAATTCCTTGATAATAGCGATGCAAATTTTTAGTAATTTTAAAAGATGAATTATGGATACGCAAAAATGCAAATAATTCACAATTAGTCATTGAAAATCAACAAAAATTCATAAAATCAATTGATTTATTGAGATTTTTAGAGATTTTTATAAAATCAATTAAAAATCACATGCTCACAAAAAGTACCCCGGGACTTAAAAGATATAATCTTCCAGATTTGCGCATGTCTGCGGTCCACTATGTGATCTCAGATCAGGGATGCGGACCGCATAGTGGTCGCATACCTAGACAGTTTGCTGTCCATTTTGAGGACAGTTATGCGACCTAGAATGCGATCGCATTTTACGAATGTGGGCCGCATAGTTGTCGCATTATTGCACCTTGACTTTTGCGAAGGGAGTTATGCGACGCACTATGCGATCGCATAACAAATATGCAGACCGCATATACCTGGGCAGTCTACTTTTCTTTTTGGCCCATTTGAGTGCCAATTATGCGACAGGAATGCAGACTGCAAAGCAGGAATGCGATCGCATTCCTAACCGCATTTCTGCTTCGGGACTGTTAAATTTCTAATTTTATACCCGACCCCCAGTTCATTAAAACACTTACCCCCTTCCATTTTAAAGACTTTCTGAACAAAATATATAGAGGGAAGAGAGAGTTCTAGACAGACAAAGTCCCAACTTTATCAAAGTGATCCTCCTTCATCATTCAAGCTTTGAACTAATCAAGTAGGGCACCATTTTCTTCACCATAAGAGGTAAGATTCTACCCTACCAACCTTAATTTCTAGATTTTGTTAAAATAAAAAATGGTTAGGTAAGTTCATGAAGATGAGGGTAGGGGTCTTTCATGCATGTAACCAACTAGTCATAATCTAGTAAAAGGAAATGGGTTAGAGTAATCTTTCACTAAAAAGAGGCCATTTAATATAAAGGAACACCTAGTGTTTGATAAAATGCTCAAGTGAGTTCAAGACATGATCGTTATTCCTAATTCTAAGTTCAATTATGCTACATTGTGAACTAGATTGAAGGTGCTAGAAGGTCCGGTGAATTGTGGTAGAAATTAAGGAAAAATACCAAACCAAGGTATGTATGGCTAACTTTAATCCTTGTAGAGTTATCTTGTTGGTGTCCGAGCACTCGGTATGAAATTCTTTCTTGAATAAACGTGAATCGATTTCCCTAATGTGTCGAGGTGTACGACTTCGTTCTTTGAATTTCTTAGTCGATTACCATGTTATATGAGCTTGCGAAAAAGTGATTCTTTGTGATTATTCTATCATGTGCAAATATTGTTAAATGTTGAATACATCCGTATGAGAGAATGTGATGCAAAACAGAAGAAATGATAACGAATCACAGTGTTGAACGTATCTAAGTGTTAAATGATGTGTAGTAAATAATGGGGGAAAAAACAAACAGGGATAAGCTGTTTGAGCTATATGTTGATGGCATACCGTATATGACTCACTGTTTGATAAAGATTTCTGTGGCCTTGATTCCATATGGTTACTTGGTTGTTACGAATAAATATCCTTGACAATGAGAATCTTCGTGATTGAATTATTGGTTGAGGTTGCTATTAATTACATTGTTGAACATATCAAAGTGCTAAAGGTTGTGTAAAAAATGACGAAAGTAAATATGGACTGATTTTATTGAGTTAAATGATTGTGGAAACACCATGTATGAATTACTGATTTGTAAGGATCCTTGTGCCTTGATTTCACATAGTTATTGGTTGATATGAACTTATGTTCTTCATTACAAATATCCTCGTGATATAATTGTTGGTAATTGTTGCTGTGAAATATGATTGTAAGGTGGGATCGAGTTGCACGCCGCAACAAAAATGTAAGGAGGGAATCGGGTTGCACGCTGCAACAGAAATGTAAGGTGGGCGGGTTGCACGCTGCAACAGAAGTAATAAGGGTGTAATGTGATTATGAGATGGGATCGGGTTGCACGCCACAACAGAAGAAATGAGGGTGGAATATGATTGTAAGGTGGGATCGGGTTGCGCACTGCAATAGGGGAAACAATTGAAATAAGAAACTGTGGAAATCTCATTTGTGATTCTTTGTATCTCTGTGCAATAATTGTTTGGGTTTCTTTAACTGCCTCATATATGTGTATTGCTTGATTTTACATAGAGTAAAGTTTGTTTATACATTCTAGTACTATTCAATGGTAATAATGTCCCTTTTATCGGGGGCGCTACATCTTCTATATGGATGTAGGTGGTTCTATAGCAGGTAGCTCGGTTCGCCGTTAGTGGTGCCTCCTCTTCATCTCTCTAGCAGTGCTGGTGAGCCGCATTTCCTCTCGGGGCCGTGTGTAGTCTATATCATCTCATTTTGGTATACTTTGTGTCTTTTAAGGTATAGTCGGGGCCTTGTTGCCGGCACGTATTGTCTAAAGTCCTAGTACTCTTAGAGGCTCCGTAGACACTGTGTGGGTTGTATATACATATTTTGGGTAGTAGTTGTATTTATTCGTAACCGTGGTCCCGTGTTGGGAATATTGTGCTTAGTTTGTATATTTTGGGATATATAATGTTGAAACATAAAAGAGGAAAATGAACTTTTGTTGTAAATTCGTACCTTAATTCCATTTGCTATTTCATTTACAAATTTGTATATTATAAACACGGGGTGATGCGTTGGGTAGGAAAAACAATCCAGGTCCACTTGACCGGGATCATCCGGTTGGGTGCCGGTCTTGTCCCTCGGTTTTGGGGCGTGATAATTTTAGTAGATTGTATCCCGGTATAGATGCTCATGTACTCAGTGACACCCTGATTTTGGGAGAGATTTGTATTGCGTTGTGGATTTAATTCTGTTTTAATAGGTTTTCGTAAATGTTAACTGCGTCCGTATAATTTTCAAAGCTTTTACTGTGTTGAGATTGTTGAGTAGTGGCTTGCCTAGTTCCACGATAGGCGCCATCACGGGGGTTGGTTTTTGGGTCGTGACAAGTTGGTATTAGAGCCTAGGTTAAATAGGTCTCACGAGTCATGAAAAGGTTTAGTAAAGTATTACGGATCGGTACGGAGACGTCTGTACTTATCTTCGAGAGGCTGCCAAACCCTTAGGAAATATTACATTCTTGTATTCTTGTCATGCGGATTGTTGATTTCGGTAACTAAACTTCTGTTATTCTATTATCTCATAAATGGTGAGGACACGTAATACTGAGTAGGATGGACAGCCACCAGCTAGGGTTGCGAGAGGACAAGGTAGGGGTAGGGATGCAGCTCGTAAGTTGCTAGGGTAGCACCTGCAAACCCACAACTCGTTCCAGCTTGGGAGTAGGTACTAGACACAGTTGAGCCAGTGGGGCCAGCTCAGGCACCAGTTGTACCCATCGTGATTCTAGGCCTTCAAGAGGCCTTAGCTCAAATCTTGATCATGTGCACCAGTCTTGCCCAGGAAGTCTCTATTTCGGTCGCAGCAACCACTTCTCAGGCCAGGAAAGGTACCCAGACTCCCGTCGCCCATACACCAGAGCAGGTGATGCAAGGACTCCAGACACCAGGGACACTACCAGCCCAGCCAGTTGCAACTGCTCAGGCTCTGGTGGTCCCTGTTATGGCTGATGATGAGCATATGGGACCTGAGTGATTTGGGAGACTTCGACCTCCATCATTTAGTGGTGTTGATTATGAAGATTCTCAGGGGGTTTCTGGATAAGTGCGAATGGATACTTCGGACAGCAGGTATTCTGGAGATCAATGGGGTCTCGTTCACTATTTTTCAGTTCTCTAGGTTTGCTCTCAGATGGTAAGAGGCTTATAAGAGGAGTAGGACGGCCAGTGCACTACCACTTACATGGAAGGAGTTCTCTGTTCTATTTTTGGAGAAGTTTGTGCCTCATTCTCATAGGGAGGAGTTACGCAGACAGTTTGAGCAGCTTTGTCAGGATGGCATGTCCGTGACGTAGTACGAGATGAGGTTTTCTGAGTTGGATCGTCCGCTGTTTTGCAGGTTCCCACTAATAGGGAGAGGATTCAGAGGTTCATCAATGGCCTCACATATTAGTTGCAATTGCTTATGACTAGGAATAGGGTATTTGGTGCTAATTTTGATGAGGCAAATACAGATGGTCCGCAGTCAGGAGTGGGTAGAGAGGGAGAACAAGAGGCCTCGTGGGTCAGGAGGTTTAGTGGTATTCCTTTTAGGGGTCAGTTCCATCACGGCAGGGGTCGTCCTTATAGGCATGCTCAGACGGTCCAATTCACCGTAGTTCATTATCCGGTCATGGTTCTTATAGTTCTCATTAGGGTCAGTCATCTATCAGTTCCCTTCCAGCTCAAAGTTCATCCCGTGCTCCATCGGTTCAGGGCTCATCTATGCCAGGTCCTTCCACCAGTTATCCCGGTGATCGGCACTCCCTTCAGTCCCCACCACCAGCTCTAAGGAGTTGCTTTGAGTGATGGAGTTTGGGCGTGTGTGGAGGCAGTGTCCTTGTCACCAGGAAAGTCCAACTCAGCAGAGGAGTTAGCATACGACTTCAGCACCTGTTACTTCACTACTCGCTCAACCAGCTTTTGGTGGGGCCCAGCCAGCTCGAGGCCGCCTAAGAGGGGGAGGTCGATCAGGTGGTGGTCAGGCCTTATTCTATGATATTCCTTCCAGACCAGATATTTTTGCTTCAGATGCAGTGATCACAGGTATTGTCTTATTTTTCCACAGGGATGCCTATTTACTATTTTACCCTGGTTCCGCTTATTCATATGTTTCATCGTATTTTTCTCATCATTTGGATATTCCCCATGAGATCATAGCTTCATATGTTCATGTATCTTTGCCCATGGGTGATATTATCATTATGGACCGTGTATATCGGTCGTGTATGGTGACTATTGGGGGATTAGAACCAGAGTTGATCTTTTGTTGCTAAGTATGGTGGAATTTAACGTGATTTTGGGTATGCATTGGTTTTCTCCATTCCATGATGTTCAAGATTGTCACTCTAAGACCATGAAGTTGGCGATGCCCGAATTTCCAAGGATTTAGTCGAGAGGTTCTCTAGATTATGCTCTCAGTAGAGTGATTTCATATTTGAAGGCCCAACAGACGGTTGGGAAGGGTTGTTTATCTTATCTGGCCTTTGTGAGCGATGTTAGTGCTGATGCTCCCACTATTAATTTTGTTTCGGTGGTGTGGGAGTTTCCAGATGTGTTTCCTGTAGACCTGTCGGGTATGCTGCCCGATAGGGATATTGATTTCGGTATTGACTTGGTGCCGGGCACTCAGCCCATTTCTATTCCACTGTATCGCATGGAACCAGCTAAGTTGAAGGAATTGAAGGTGCAGCTTCAGGATCTCCTTGATAAGGGGTTTATTCGACCTAGCGTGTCACCTTGGGGTGCACCGATTTTGTTTGTGAAGAAGAGGGATGGTACTATGACGATGTGCATTGATTATAAGTAGTTGAACAAAGTTACAATCAAGAAAAATTATTGTTTGCTACGTATTGATGCTCTGTTTGACCAGCTTCAAGGAGCGAGGGTGTTCTCCAAGATCGATTTGTGGTCTGGGTATCACCAGCTGAAGATTCAGGACTCAGATATTCTAAAGACAACATTCAAAACCCGTTATGGTCATTATGACTTCCTTTTGATGTCTTTTGGGCTAACGAATGCCCCAGCATCGTTCATGCATCCGATGAACAATGTGTTTTAGCCTTATCTTGACTCATTTGTTATAGTGTTTATTGATGATATTTGAGTGTATTCTCGTAGCCAGGAATACATTTTAGGATTGTGTTGCAGCGGTTGAGGGAGGACAAGCTTTATGCCAAATTCTCCAAGTGTGAGTTTTCGCTCAGTTTATTGGCATTCTTGGGGCACGTGGTGTCCAAGGATATTTAGGTGGATTTGAAGAAGATAGAGGCGGTTTAGAGTTGTCCCAGACCATCCTCAGCTACGGAGATTAGGATCTTTCTCGGCTTGGCCGGTTATTATCGTATCTTTGTTGAAAGCTTCTCGTCTATTGCATCTCCCTTGACCAAATTGACCCAAAAGGGTGCTCCTTTCAGGTGGTCGGATGAGTGTGAGAAGAGGTTTTCGAAGCTCAAGACTGCCTTGGCCACAGCTCCAATTCTAGTTCTACCATCAGCTTCTGGTTCTTATATAGTTTATTGTGATGCTTCTCGAATCGGTATCGAGTGTATCTTCATGCAGGAGGGTAGAGTGATTTCTTATGCTTCACATCAGTTGAAGCCTGATGAGAAGAACTACCATGTTCATGATTTGAAGTTGGCTGTCATCGTTCATGCATTGAAGATTTGGAGGTGTTATCTCTATGGCATGTCTTGTGAGGTGTTTATGGATTATCAGAGCCTCCAACACTTGTTCAAACAAAAGGATCTAAACTTGAGGCAGCGGAGATGGTTGGAGCTGCTAAAGGACTATGATATCACCAATATGTATCATCCCAGGAAGGCCAATGTTGTAGCCGATGCCTTGAGTAGAAAGGCGGTGAGTATGGGTAGTCTTGAATTCCTTCCTGTTAGAGAGAGATATCTTGCAGTTGATGTTCATGCTTTGGCCAACCAGTTTGTGAGATTAGATATTTCGGAGCCTACTCGACTTTTAGCTTGTGTGGTTTATCGATTTTCCTTATATGATCGCATCAGAGAGCGCTAGTATGATGATCCTCATTTGCTTGTACTTAAGTACACGGTTCAGCACGGTGATGCCAGAGATGTGACTACTAGGGATGATGGGTAGTGAGGATGCATGGT
This sequence comes from Nicotiana knightiana, assembly GCA_005239525.1. Lineage (NCBI taxonomy): Eukaryota > Viridiplantae > Streptophyta > Magnoliopsida > Solanales > Solanaceae > Nicotiana > Nicotiana knightiana. The sequence continues at coordinate 11,998 of ML392273.1, forward strand.
CGGATTTGTGTGACCAATGTGGACGGGCTACATGAGTTGATTCTAGAGGAGGCCCACAGTTTGCGATATTCCATTCACTCGGTGCTGCGAAGATGTATCGGTACTTGAGGTAGCATTATTGGTAGAGGAGAATGAAGAATGATATAATGGGGTTTGTAGCTCGGTGCCTTAACTGTCAGCAACTGGAGTATAAGCATCAGAGAGTGGGTGGATTGGTTCAGAGGGTAGAGATTCCAGAGTGGAAGTGGGAGCGGATCACCATAGATTTTGTAGTTGGGCTCCCACGGACTTCGAGGAAGTTTGATGCTATTTGGGTGATTATGTATCGGCTGACCAAGTCCCCGCACTTCATTCTAATTGGTACTACTTATTCTTAGTAGCGGTTGGCTGAGATTTACATCTGAGAGATTATCCGCCTTCACGGTGTGCCAGTGTTCATCATTTCATAGGCACACAGTTTAAATCACGGTTTTGGAGGGCGGTACAACGAGAATTGGCACTCATGTTGAGTTGAGCACAACATTTCATGTTCAGAAGGACGGACAGTCCGAGCGCACTATTCAGATATTGGAGGATATGCAACAAACTTGTGTCATTGATTTTGGGGGTTCTTGTGATTAGTTTGTACCACTCGTGGAGTTTCCCTACACAACAGCTATCAGTGGAGCATTCAGATGGCTCTGTATGAGGCTTTGTATGGGAGATGGTGTAGATCTCCAGTGGGTTGGTTCGAGCCGGGAGAGGCTACACTATTGGGTACTAACTTGCTTCGGGATGTATTGGACAATGTTAAAATGATTCAAGAGCGGCTTCGCACTATGCAGTCCTAACAGAAGAGTTATGCCGATAGAAAGGTTTGCGATGTTTCTTAAATGGTTGGGGAGAAGGTCCTACTGAAAGTTTCACCCATGAAGGGTTTTATGATGTTCGGAAAGAAAGGGAAGTTGAGCCCTCGGTACATTGTCATGTTTCTAAGCTCCATAAGTATGTTGGTGATCTGTCTCATGTTTTGGATTTCACCACAGTTCAGTTGGGTAGTTTTACTTATGATGTAGAGTCGGTGGCTATTTTGGATCGGCATGTTTAGAAGTTGAGATCAAAGGATATAGCTTCAGTGAAGGAGCAATGGAGAGGTCACCCAGTTGAGGAGGCTACTTGGGGGACCGAGCGGGAGATGCAAACCAGATATCCACACCTATTTAAGGCTCCAGGTATGTTTCTAGACCCATTAGAAGATGAACATTCGTTTAAGAGGGGAGGATGTAACGACCTAGCCGTTCGTTTTGAGAGTTGTAGCCCTGTTCCCCCATTTTCTGCGGATTTTGTGCTTTACTATTGTTTTATGAGTTACCAAGGTAGTTGGTTCAGGTCCGGAAGAATCTCAGAGAGAATTGAGACACTTAGTCTCATAACAGAAAGCTTAAGTTGAAAAATTTAGCCGGATGCTAACTTATGTGTAAACAACCCCAGATTTGAATTTCGATGGTTCCGTTAGATTCGGTGGGTGAATTTAGACCTAGGAGCGTGTTCAGACTGTGATTTGGAGGTCTGTAGTGGAATTAGACTTGAAATGGCGAAATTTAGATTTTTGGGAGACTTGACCGGGAGTGGACTTTTTGATATCGGGGTCATATTGGATTTCCAAAAGTTAGAGTAGGTTTGTGGTGTCATTTGTGTCTTTTGTGCAAATTTTGAGATCAATCAGACATAATTTGATAGGTTTCGGTGTCGTTTGTAGAATTTGGAAATTTCAAAGTTCATTAGGCTTGAATTGGGGTGTGATTCGTGTTTTTGATGTTTCTTGATGTGATTTAAAGGCTCGACTAAGTTCGTATGATGTTTTAAGACTTGTTGGAATGTTTGGTTGAGGTTCCGGGGGCATCGGGTTGATTTCGAGTTGTTAACGGATCAAGGTTTGAAGTTGAAGAGCTGCTGAAATTTGAGGACTACTGGTGTAATTGCACCTCCGGAGTAGGCACCGTAGGAGCCAGCCCGCAGAAGCGAGAAGGGAGCCGTAGAAGAAGGCCGGGAAGGAAATGGAAAAGGTCGCATGTGTGAGGTACTTTCCACACTTGCGAGGCTGCAGATGCGGCGAAGAGGGCATAGAAGAAGAGTGTGAGGGAGTGGGGGGTATAGGCTATTTCCGCAGAAGCAGATCATTGGCCGCATTAGCGCTTCCGCAGGTGTGAGACCTGGAGCGGAGGTGCGAGCCTAGGCGAGTTAAGTGACTTTCTCGGGTGCATACTTTTCACCGCAAAAGCGAGACCGCAGGTGCAGTGCAACTGGGCAAAACATATAAATTCTAGGGTTCGCAATTTTGGATTCATTTTAACATTTTGAACTCAGAATTGGGCACTTTTTGGGAGAGATTTCGAAGGGATTCTTGAGGTAAGTCACTTGTGGTTAAATTTCATCAATAATAATGCTTCCCCATTGATTTTCCCACATAGTAGGTGTGTCTTTGAGGTGTAATTTTGGGGTTTAAGTCTAAGGAATTGTAGAGTGTCATTTGGGGATTTGAATGATGAATTGGTGTTGGATTATGATAAAAATTGTATGGTTGGACTCGTGGTTGGATGGGCTTTCAATTTTTGTGAGTTTTGTTAGACGTGGTCCGAGGTGGGCGATTTGAATTAATTTTGGATTTTTGAGTTATAACTTCGTAATTTCTTGTAGAATTATTCCTTAGCCCGTGTTGATTGTATTGTATTATTTGTGGCTAGATTCAAGATGTTCGGAGGCCGATTTGCGAGGCAAAGGCGTAGTGGAGTAGGGATTCTACTTGAAATGAGGTAAGTAACAGTTCTAAATCTAGTTTCTGAGTGTATGAAACCCCGGATTTTATGTTATGTGATTGGTTTGGAGGTGACACACATGCTAGGTGACGGGCGTGTGGGTGTGCACCGTCGGATTTAGGACTTGGTCCATTCCTTTGAAATTTCCAACTTGAATAGCTTGTTACTACATCCATATTCACCATGTGCTATAGTAATTTAACTGTATTTCATGTTAGAAATCATGTTTAGGCTGTGTGTTGATACTGTTGGAGCCCACAGAGGCCGTGTATGTGTTGAATTACCTGTTATCTGCTATTTTCACTCAGTCTCAAATTATTCTGCTACATAATATCTCAGTCTCTATTATTCCTTGTTCATACATCATACCATTTCTATGTGGGTTGACTTTCATGATTTCTGAGAGCCCGAGAGACTGAAGAGATTGGTCACTCAGTGAGGCCGATGGCCTGGTTGTGAGGATATTTTTGGGATGGGGCTGCAGGCTGCAACATATTTCATTGATTTTATGACATGATTGGTTTGATATAGTGTTTGGCTGAAGGAGCCCCTACGGAGGTTGTACACACCCCCAATGAGCGCAAGTACTTACCGAGTGCTGAGTGCCGAGTGACTTAGAGAAATGAGTGACTATGAGGAATGAGTGATTGTGAGGTTGGAGTGAATGGGAAAACTGAGTGCCCGTTGCTATGAGAGGCTAAATTTAATATCATTGTTGTTGCACATGGTTGTCATATATCACTGTTTTGAATCTTCGGAGAGATATTATCTCCAGTTTTACTTGAACTCGGCATGTATAAACTGATTTGACTTAAATTGCCGGATTTGACTTAAATTGCCGGTATAGATGCTCATGTACTCGGTGACACCTCCGTTTTGGGAGAGATTTGTATTGCATTGTTGATTTACTTCTATTTTAATAGGTTTTCGTAAATGTTAACTGCTTTTGTATAATTTTCAAAGATTTTATTGTGTTGACATGGTTGAGTAGTGTCTTGTCTAGTTCCAAGATATGCGCCATCACGGCGGTTGGTTTTTGGGTCGTGACAAGTTGGTATCAGAGCCTAGGTTACATAGGTCTCACGAGTCATGAGCAGCTTTTGTAGATTCTTCCGGATCGATACGGAGACGTATGTACTTATCTTCTAGAGGCTGCCGAATCCTTAGGAAATTTTACATTCTTGTATTCTTGTTGTGCGGATTTTTGATTCTGGTAACTAAACTTCTGTTATCTATTCCCTCATAAATGGTGAGGACACGTAATACTGGGCAGGATGGACAACCACCAGCACCACCAACTAGGGTCGCGAGAGGCCGAGGTTGCGGTAGAAGGCGTAGTAGGGGTAGGGGTGCAACTCGTAAGTAGATAGGGTAGCACCTGCAGACCCACTAGTCGTTCCAGCTTAGGAGCAGGTACCATACATAGTTGAGCTAGTGGGGCCAGCTCAAACACCAGTTGTGCCCATCATGATTTTAGGCCTTCAGGAGGCCTTAGCTCAGATTCTGACCGTGTGTACTAGTCTTGCCCATGCAGTCTCTGTTCTGGGCGCAACAACCACTTCTCAGGCCAGGGAAGGTACCTAGACTCCCTCCGCCCGTACACTAGAGCAGGTGATGCAGGGACTCCAGACACCATGGGCACTACCAGCCCAGCCAGTTGCAGTTGTTCAGGCCCTATCTTCAACTCTTGTTGATGCACTTTGTCACCAACACACAATTTTGTTGAGACACGTCTCTTCAACCTTCAATTTGTTGGAGTACTTATTTCCATCCAATATTTTAATTTTTTTTCTTTCCAACTTATAGAAGAGCCTCTTTCTCTTGTGCCATACTTCCTTTCATTTTTTAAGTTTGTAATAATCTTTTTTTATGTATTCCTTCTCATCATAATTATTTTTTTCATATATGTATCATTGGCTCGGCTTTTGCCAATATAATAATTGGTCGGGCGTTTGCCAACAATATTATTTTTCCAGACGGCTTGCATATTGGCTAGTGCTGCCTGCCAGTAGGGAAAGCTACTTGATTCTCTCCGAATATCGTAGAAGCTCGGATACCAATATGAAGGGAAAATATTTATTATAAATCTCTCTGTAGGATCTCTCTACAATTCTTCACTTCTCCACACTTCATGACACTTCAAATAAGCTTGTAATACCCCTGTTTATAATAGTACAAGACATATTTTAACTAGAAACATGAAAACATACTCCTATTAATTCTAACTACAACTTTGAATTAGTTTCCCAACATAACAAATAGATAAATTATTGTAATGACAAGCGGTGCTATCAAATATTTTTAATTTTTAATTTTTAATATATATATATATATATAAATTTAAACGAAGCGGTGTTCCAACATCCTTCAAATTAAGATGGACCATTGAAAAATTAGGTCTAGAATAAGTTGACTAAAAGATAGGAAATTACTTGTGCCCAATTTTCCTTTAAGCCTTTTAAGGCATCATAACTGGAGCATAGTAAGGGAATCCTTATTAGATATTCCCACAACATCTTCAATAATAGTGTTATACCATAACACCTCAATCACGCGTATTTATGTCTAATTCCTAAATTCCACAACACTAACAATCTCAAGAATTTTGGGCCTATCGAACTTTATAATATGATTTATAAAATCATCACCAAAATTATTGTCAGTCTTATCAAGTATTTTTGGATGAACTCATTGGCCCTTTTTAAAGTAGTTTCCTGTAAGGTAAAGTGCTAGCAGTAATGCCATCATTATTTAAAAAATTATTCATTACTTTAATAATATCAAGGGACGAAAGGCTAAGCTTCTATTAAAATTAGACCTAGAAAAGACGTTCTGTAGATTGGAATGGTCCATTATCTATAGTTCTCTACTTTTTTTTAAATTTTCACCTACGATTACAAAGCTCATTATGAGATACATAAGCACTAGTAAAATTGCTATCTTAGTTAATGGTGCACCAACTTCTTTCTGCTCGCTCCTGGCAAGAGGCATTAAACAAGAGGACCCCATGTTAGCATATATTTTCATCTTTTGCTTAGAACTTTTATCTAAATACATAAATCACCAGGTGGAACTCGCCTTCTGGGACCCAATTCAAATCTGCCCTAAAGGTCCTCTTTGACAAATTTATTCTTTGCCGACAACCGCATCCTTATGGTCAATGCCAATGAGAAATCTGGGCGGAGTATGCTTCACTTCCTCAGTTTCTTTTGCGACATCTCTAGCCAGAAAATTAATCTTACTGAATGTAAGATTATCTTCTCGAGACGTTTGGTAGATATATAGGGTTTCCAAGTCAAAAGCTAGTGACTTCCAACATATTATTGACAACATGCGTGGTAAACTGGCAAGTTGGAAAATTAACATTCTCTATCTGGCAGTCAGAATTACTCTTGCTTATAACTTGAGGTTGAATACGGTGTGAATTTGGATTCATTTGTTTGTTTTTCATTCAACCCAGTAGAAGGAACCTAAGCTGGGGTCAATATTTATCTCTTCATAAAATATTTTATATCAAATTATATTTATAAAATGTACTTTATGGAAACTAATCTTATGGGATTAATAAACAATAAATGTTAAAAATCATACTACAGAAAAATTAGAAACGACTAGTTAGCTAATATTCTTTTACAAACCTCTAAACAAACTCATAATTAATAGTTGTGCACTCACAATTAAAATAATTCATAATTAAATGATGTTCACAAATCATTGAACAAGAGTACATGATTTTAGTTGTTCATTAATCAACTAATAAGAGTACATGATTGTAGCTTCCCACAAATAACAAAACAACTTATTCTTTCTACAAAAATTCTAAATAAATTCCCTAGTTATTGCTTTGTTTGACTTGCTTCTTAAAATATTTTCACCTAGCTGTGTCTAAATCACTTCACAAACAATATAACTTTATTGAACTTCAAAAGACTTTTTCTGAAACAAGTTCACCTTTATCGTAGATATTAACTGTAGTAAAGCCTAAAAATACAGAAAAGAGCCGCCACCCCTCCCCCACCCTCCCCCAAAATAAGAACAAAAAAATTCAAAATAAATTTAAACATGTTAATTTCATAAGACATGCAGTAGTCACTAAACAAAATACGTGTTGTGAGATTAAAATTAAAAATGCATATTTAATTGAAAAAATTTAATAAAGGTTTTATCAATAAAAACACAAATTTATTGACACACAAAAGTCATCTTAATTTATAGTTTGATTTGATAAGATACCACTGAACATGGCGGATCTGACAACAGAGAACAGATAAGGTTCTGAAAAAGGCTGATCGGAAAATAGAGAAGTTAAGCTTGTGAGATTAAACGTTAAAATGCATATTTAATTGACTATACAATAGGGACAGTTTGATAGAGATATGGTGCAATTAATTACTCAAGAAAGTTATAAAAAATTTAAAAGCAATTTGAAACAATATATTTCTACTGTAACTTGTTATACTCTCAGAATATACATATGACTTAAAGGAATGTGATTAAGGTATAAAACCATTTTCACGTGATTTGGACAAATGCAAATTGGCAAATTCATAATTAAACATGAAACTCCGAGAGTTAGGTATTCTAAATTAGTTACAAATTAGCCTAAACAAGAAAGTTAATTCGAGAACGATATGATGCGATTATAGAATGATTAAAGGAAGTCGCATGGATTGCTCGAGGAGAGGTGTTTGGTATTTTAGTACGAGTATTGTGAGTAGTAATCTTACCGTAATTTATGTTTTCATCTGAATGGTTTATACCTTATTTTGAAAATAAAATGTGTTATAGAATGTTTGAAATTGCATGTGAGATAAGTCATTTACTTGATATGGTACTGAGCAGTTTACAGTTATTTAAAATGTTCTCATTGTTATTAAACATGTTTTACTGTTTTATTTTAGATATGATTACTATTACCGAAATTGGATTACATGATTTGATAAGAATTGAAATGCTCTGTACTATTTTGAAAATGCTTTCATGTGAGTATTTACTGTTTACAAAGAAAAGTATAAATGGGAGGAGACTTTGATGGATCCCGCAACTAACGGCTGGTTCGCTAGACATGGTGAACCTTGTATATACAGATTTTCGATTATATTTATAGCCCTCGCTAGTGGGAAAGTAGAACTAGCATACAGTTTTCCCTCGAGTGGGGACCTATATTTACATTCAACTCCTTTTACGAAGGGGTCCACACATTGACACAAATTACACGGTCCTTTCATGGAAACCTCCCAAACATAAAAATTTGCCATAACACAGAGTTTACTGAGTTTATTACTGATTTATTAAATTGATTTATGTTACAGGAAACACGTGAATAGACTGATTATATTTACTGTTTTAGAAAGGGCATTTTATGATATTTTCTGGTTATTATACTAGCATGCTTTCTGATTTGTCCCCATTAAAAATGGTTGTGGTAAGTGTTATTATTCACTGAGCTAGACACTCACTCCCCGCTATTTTTTTTTACAGAAACAACAGTTGACTTGAGTGAGTATTTCATTAATTAGTACACGAGTTGATAGATCCTGGTGAACCCCACACTTGTTCGCGTGAGCGAAGAGTTTAATTATTGTTATTGTCTTTTATTTTGGAACTCTTTTAGTCGCTCCATAGTCATTTTATGAGTTTCATAAATATTTTTTTATTGATATAGACTTGCGACTCGTATTAGACTTTCCTATTGTATATTTGTAGATGGAGTTAGTATTATTATGTTCGAAATACTTTGTGGATGATGATTATAACTTGTTTTGTTAGATATTGCTTGTGTTGTTGATTTCTAAGACATATTTATTTTTGGATAGTCCTAAAATAGGAAAAATTGTGTTCGATTTTCTATAAATTACCGATGAGGCTTACTTGGGTGCACTTGCTCCTAAGCGCCGGCCATATAATATATATCTATAAATCCGCCCGCTCCCATGAGAGTAGTGGAAGGTTTACTCCGCTCGCTGAATATATTTGCGATGCGGTTGCACATAAGAATTTACAATTTATCATAATATTCCTCAATATCTTTCCTAAACAGGAAATTCAACTTGTAACTTTTAACATAGCGAAATTCTCATCATTCACTTTAAGAAAACCAACAAGTAGGAAGTGTAATCAAACAACGATACAAACAAATCATGGTTCAGGCCTAAATCTACCCGGACATAACCATGAATAGTAGCTATGCATGGACTCTCACCACGTCGTGCGTGCATATCCCCCCACAAATAGAACATATTATGATTTAAGTTCACCTAGGGGTTAATTCCCTCCTACAATATTAGAAAAGAGACTTATCTCGTCTTAAAGCCTACTTCCTAATTCAAGAATACGCTCAAGCCTCCAAATTTGGTGCTAAACAACTCGAAACTAGTCAAATATTATATAAATTAATTAATCTATGCTCAAAAGTGCATATCTCCACTATTAAAATGATTTCCCAACCAAATTGCAAGATTACTAAAATTAACACCCGGACCCACATGCTCGGATTATGGAAATGGTTCATAGAAGTTGTTACCCACAACCCAAGGAACATGAATATATGATCTTTACCAAGTTTCATGGTCAATTTCGTGGTAAAATCTCTTTTTTTTTATCAAACCCTCGGTTTTTTGTCTAAACTCATAATTTCTACCGATCCTTCATGTTAAAATCTACCCATAATCTATAATAAACTCCCATTATGTAGGAATTACTTACCTCACAAAGCTACGTCGAAATCCCATCCTTAGAAGCCCTCAAATCACCGAAGAGTGGAAGAAAATGAATGAAAATGGCTTAAGTCCCGAAATAAATGAACCTCACTGCCCCAGCGATTTTCGCACCTGCGAATCCGCGTCTGCGAACCAGGTGTTCGCCTATGCGGAATTGGCTGGGCTGGCGGGCCGCATATGCGGACGGGCTTCCGCTTCTGCGGTCTTGCTTCTGCAGAGAAGGAACCGCATCTGCAGAAATTGGGCTTCCCTCCTTGGGCTACACCTGCGCAGCTTGGCTCGCACATGCGACCAAAGGCTCGCAGGTGCGGGCACACTAGATCTGGTGCGCGAGCAGCCCTGTTGAGTTTTAGACTTAACTCGCGCATCGTCCGAATGGCACCCGGGGCCCCCGAGGCCCCATCCAAATATACCAACAAGTTTGGAATCATAAAACGGACTCGATCGAACTATCGGAATGCCCGAAACAACATGAAAACGATGAATCGCACCCCAAAACCAATTAATTCAAACTTAAGAACTTCAAGTTCTTCAATTTACTTCCAATGTTCCAAAATGTACTTAGACTACTCGGATTGATACCAAATTCTGTGTGCAAGTCTTAAATGACATTACGGAACTACTCCCGGTCTCAGAATTTCGTTTGGACCTCGATATCACCAAAACATGTTCCAAACCAAATTTAAACAACTATTAAAGCCTTCAAGAACCAACTTTCGATATTAGGCGTCGAAACGCTCCCGGGAAATCCAAAACCCGATCCGAACATACGCCAAGTCCGAAATCATCATACGAACCTATTAGAACCGTCAAATCTCGATTTCGAGGTCGTTTACTAATGATGTTGACCGAAGTCAAACTTGGCCTTTTAAGCCAACCTTAAGGAAACAAGTATTCCGATTTCAACCCAAATCCTTCTACACCCCAAACTAACCATCCCCGCAAGTCATAAAACAATAAAAGCATGTACGGGAAGCCTTATTTAGGGAATGGGGTTCTAAAAAGCAAAAACGATCGATCGGGTCATTACATTCTCCACCTCGAACGGGTCTAGAATCATACCTGGAGTGCTGAATAAGTATGGATATCTGCTCCGCATGTCCTCCTGGGACTCCCAAGTTGCCTCCTCGACCAGTTGGCCCCTACACTGGATCTTCACTGCGGAAATCCTCTTGGACCTCAACTGGCGATCCTACCAATCAACAATAGCAACTGACTCCTCCTCGTAACCCAAGCTCTCATCCAGCTGGATGGTGCTGAAGTCTAGCACATATGACAGGTCGACGTGATACCATCGGAGCATAGACACGTGAAGAACAAATGAACCCCTGATAATCTAGGAGGTAAAGTAAGCTCATAAGAAACCTCCCCAACTCGGCTAAACACCTCGAATGGGCCTATAAACTTGGGGCTCAACTTGCCCCTCTTCCCGAATCTCACAATACCCTTCATAGGAGAGACCTTCAAGAGAACCTTCTCGCCTACCATAAATGATACATCACGCATCTTTTGATCCGCGTAACTCTTCTGTCTGGACTGTGCTGTGCGGATCCGCTCATGAATCAACTTTACCTTTTCTAAGGCATCTTTCACTAAATCTGTACCATATAACCTAGATTCGCCGGGCTCAAACCACCCGATGGGAGAACGACACCGCCGACCATATAAAGCCTCAAATGGAGCCATCTCAATGCTGGATTAATAATTGTTGATGTAAGAAAACTCGGTCAAAGGAAAGAACTGATCCCACTGTCCCCAAAGTGAATCACTGCTCTGAGCATGTCCTCCAAGATCTGAACTGTCTGCATGACTGCCCGTTGGTCTGGGGATGAAATACAGTGTTGAGCTCTACCCAAGTACCCAACTTACTATGTACGGCTCTCCAGAAATGCAAAGTGAACTGAGGGCCTCTATCTGATATGATGGAAACAGGCATACCGTGTAACTAGACTATCTCCCAAATGTAAATCTAGGCCATCCTCTCTGAAGTATAAGTAGTGGCAACTGGAATGAAGTGTGTCGACTTGGTCAACCTATCAACAATGACCCAAACTGCATCAAACTTCCGCAAGGTCCGCGGCAAACCAAACTTCCTCAAGGCATCCGCGACTACATTCGCCTTGCCCAGATGATAAAGAATAGTTATGTCATAATCCTTCAGTAACTCAAGCCATATACGTTGTCTCAAATTGAGATCCCTTTGCTTGAACAAGTGCTGTAAACTGCGGTGATCAGTGTAGACCTCACGAGACATCCCATATAAATAATGCCTCCAAATCTTAAGAGCATGAACGATTGCGGCCAACTCTAAATCGTGGATAAGATAATTCTTCTCGTGGGGATTCAGATGACGTGAAGCATATGCAATAACTCACCCCTCCTGCATGAATACACAACCCAAGCCAATGCGTGAAGCATCGCAATAAACTGTATACATCTCCGAATCGGAGGACAACACGAGAACTGGTGATGTGGTCAAAGTTGGCTTGAGCTTCTCAAAGCTCACCTCACAATCATTGGAACAGAGCACCCTTCCTGGTCAATCTAGTCAAAGATGTTGCAATGGATGAAAAGCCCTCCACAAACAAGCGGTAATAACTTTCTAATCCCACGAAACTGATATCAGTCGCCGAAGTACGACGAGGCCAACATTGGACCGCCTAAATCTTCTTGGGATCTACCTTAACACCCTTGCCTGATAGCACATGACCCAAGAATGCCATAGAATCTAACCAAAACTCACACTTGGAGAGTTTAGCATACAACTTCTATTCCCGCAAGGTCTGGAGCACTACTCTCAAATGTTGCTCGTGTTCCCCCAGGCTACGTGAGTAAATCAAGATGTCATCAATGAAGACAATGAAGAACGAATCCATAAATGTCGCTGGAGCATTAGTCAAGCCGAAGGATATCACTAGAAACTCATAATGGCCATATCTAGTACAGAAGGTAGTCTTCGGAACATCTAAATCCCGAATCTTCAACTGATGGTACCTCGATCTCAAGTCGATCTTAAAGAACACCCTATCACCCTGCAACTGTTCAAACAAATCATCAATGTGTGGCAATAGATACTTGTTCTTGATGGTGACTTTATTCAACTAGCGGTAATCAATGCACATTCGTATAGTCCCATCCTTCTTCTTCACAAATAATACTAGTGCATCCCAAAGTGATACACTCGGCCTGATGAACCTCTTTGCCAACAACTCCTCAAGTTGTTCCTTTAACTCTTTCAATTCTTTCGGAGTCATACAGTACGGTGGGATAGATATAGGCTGAGTTTCTGGAGCCAAGTCAATGCAGAAATCAATATCACGATCTGGCGGCATGCCCGGGAGGTTAGAAGGAAACACAACGGCGAACTCTTAAACTACTGGCGCAAAATAAATCGTTAGAGTCTCTGCAGTAGTATCCCAAACATAGGCTAGATAATCCAAGCAACCATTCTCGACCATGTGTCAAGCCTTCATGAAACAATCTGATTCATAGTGTCCATGAACCACATCATACGGCCCATGACCTACTGAAAGCCCGGTGATGTCATGAAATCTACCAGGGATGGCTCTGCGACAGGCACCTCACCCTACTCCTCAATGATGGGATCCTCCAGTGGATCCGCTGATAGTGATACTAGGGTAGCTCTGGGATGCCCTTGTCCCCTACCTCGGGCCGGTACCCTCCCCCGGCCTCTACCTCGCCTCTAGCAACGAGGGGAGCAGCTCCTCCCGCGTCTTGAACATCCGATGTATGCGTCCTCAACATCTGTGAGAGAATAGAAGGAAGAAACTTAGTATACGATCAACTGCACTATAGGAGATGAATATAGAGTAGTTTCTTAACATTTATAGCCTCTCGAAGATAAGTACAAACATCTCTGCACCGATCCGCAAGAATCTATTAGACCTGCCCGTAACTTGTGGGACCTACGTGAACCTAGAGCTCTAATACCATGTTGTCACGACCCATTTCCACAATAGGCCGTGATGGCGCCCAAAAACGTCATTAGGCAAGCCAACATAATTAGATTAGTGATTTCCCATTTAAATAGTTTACTAAATGGATAACGCTTTCTCATTTGTTAAAAAGGTTTAGAGATTACACTTTGAAGCATGGTTAAACGGTAGCAATTAAGTTCAAACCATAATCATGTAAAATCCCAAAAATATCATAAGTCTACTAGTATGTGTGCCAAAACCTGGTGTCACAAATATGTGGGTAGTCTAGTAGAATATACAAAAAAATGCTAGTATATTGTCTAGTAAAGAAATAGATAGAAATGAACAAAAGAAAAGACTCCAGCTGCTGCAGAGTGGCTTGGAAAGCAGCTCACCGGAAAGTCTCTGAACCCAAGTCAAGCGTGCACGCCGGACTGATAACCAGATGCACCTGCCTCAGGTCCTGCACATTCAAGTGCAGAAGTGTAGCATGAGTACATAAACAACATGTACCCAGTAAGTATCTAGTCCAACCTCGAAGAAGTAGTGACGACGAGTCGACTTTGACACTTAGTAAGGGCCAAAAATATGATAAAATGAAATTATAATTAAGCATGAAATTATACATTAATAATAGGGCTCAACATGAACTAAGTAAACAAATTCTTCTTTCAAGTGAGAAGAAAATCATTTCAATCATCTAGTCCTTCCACCTTTCAAGTCCGTGAAATATTATTAAATATAAAAAGGGATTTGGTACCACTACGCACGAGTTCTGCCGAGGACGTACGGCCCGATACAACTATACGTAATAATATATTGTGCACTGTCGAGGGTAGAACAACCCTAACCATATAATATAAATCTATAAATACTGCCGAGGCGAACAACCTCCTCCCATGAGATTAGTGGAAGGTTTACTCCACTCGCCGAATATATTTGCGAAGCGGTTGCACATAAGAATTTATAATTTATCATAATATTCCTCAATATCTTTCATAAACAGGAAATTCAACTCGTAACTTTTAACATAGCAAAATTCTCATCCTTCACTTTAAGAACCAACAAGTAGAAAGTGTAATCAAACAACGATACAAACAAATCATGGTGTAGGCCTAAATCCACCCGGACATAAACATGAATGGTAGCTACGCACGGACTCTCGCCACATCGTGCGTGCGTAGCCCCCCAATATAGAACATATTATGATTTAAGTTCACCTAAGGTTAATTCCCTCTTACAAGATTAGAAAAGAGACATACCTCGTCTTAAAGCCTAGTTCCCAATTCAAGAATGCACTCAAGCCCCCAAATTTGGTGTCAAACGACTGGGAACTAGTCAAACATTAAATAAATTAATGAATCTACGCTCAAAAGTGCATATCTCCACTATTAAAATAATTTCCCAACCTAAATGCAATATTCCTAAAATTCACCCCGGGGCCCACATGCTCGGATTCCGAAAAGTTTTCATAAAATTTGTTATCCACAACCCAAGGAACATAAATATATGATCTTTACCAAGTTTCATGGGCAATTTCATACTAAAATATCATTTTTATCAAACCCTAAGTTTGTCGTCTAAACCCATGATTTCTACAAGTATTCATGTTAAAATCTACCCATAATATTTATATTAAACTCATATTAAGTTGGAATTACTTACCTCACAAAGCTAGGTCAAAATCCCCTCCTTAGAAGCTCTCAAGTCGCCTAAGAGAGGAAGAAAATGAATGAAAATGGCTTAAGTACCGAAATAAATGAACCTCACTGCCCCAGCAATTTTCGAACCTGCGGTGCATAGGCCGCACCAGCGGATCCACTTCTACGGACCAGGTGTTCGTTTCTGCGAAATTGGTTGGGCCGGTTGGAGCCGCATCTGCATACGGGTTTCCGCTTCTGCGGTCCTGCTTCTGCGGAGAAGGAACCGCATCTGTGAAAAATGGGCTGCCCTCCTTGGGCCACACCTGCGGGGCTTGGCTCGCACCTGCGACCAAAGGCTCGCAGGTGCGGGCACACTAGATCTAGTGCATCAGCATCCCTGTTGAGTTTTAGACTCAACTCGCGCATTATCCGAATGGCACCCGGGGCCCCCGTACAAACATACCAACAAGTTTGCAATCATAAAACGGACTCTCTCGAACTCTCGGAACACCCGAAACAACATTAAAACTAAGAGTCGCACCCCAAAACCAATTGATTCAAACTTAAGAACTTCAAGTTCTTCAATTTACTTCCAATGTGCCGAAACGTACTTAGACTACTTGGATTGATATCAAATTTTTTGTGCAAGTCTTACATGACATTACGGAACTATTCTCGGTCTCGAAATTCCGTTTGGACCTCGATATCACCAAAACACATTCCAAACTAAATTTAAAGAACTTTTAAATCCTTCAAGAACCAACTTTCGATATTAGGCGCCGAAACGCTCCCGGGTAATCCAAAACCTTATCCGAACATACGCCTCTGAAATCATCATACGAACCTATTGGAACCGTCAAATCTCGATTCCAAGGTCATTTACTAAAAATGTTGATCGAAGTCAAACTTGGCCATTTAAGCCAACCTTAAGGAACCAAGTGTTCTGATTTCAACCCGAATCCTTCTAAACCCCAAACTAACCATCCTCACAAGTCATAAAACAGTAAAAGCATGTACGAGAAGCCTTATTTAGAGGAACGAGGTTCTAGAAAGATAAATGACCGGTCGGGTCGTTACAGTTATTATACTTGTAACTAAATTTACATAATAACACATCTGAAACACCCATGATATTATGAAAATACAAGTATTATTTCTGGTATCATTGCTAATAAATTATATGGAAAACATAAAAAAAAATACCAATGTTGTACTTGATTTATACCATACATAACACTTAAAAAGAAGTGTCACGAACCTAAAACGTAAGCCTACTCTTGACAACTCAACCAGTTATGTCGACACAGGAGAACGCGACACCTGGATGTGATTCTTTGAAGAGGTACGGAACAAAGAGGCACGATTCAATAAACCTCGAGCTCATCAGCCACGGGAAACTCAACCTGATCAAGACAGGGAAGAGACACAGTCAAAATGAATCTGGACAAAACTACGGGAAGATTCAAGAACCCACAATTGACCACTCGTACGTTATGTAACCGTACCCCAATTACCGTTATCCTTTCTAACGCTCCATTAATGTCATAATTAGTCATTAACGGGCAATCATAGAAAGAGTTGTACGTTATATCAAGGAATCTCCTATATAAGGGAGGGGAATACAGCTTGTAAAGGCATCTGATTATCGAGAACAATCTACTTTGTTTTTCTATTTTCTGCAATATTGCATATTACTCATTTTTCTCTATTTCCTTGATTATCAGTAACTTGTGTTCATCCTAGAAATAACTTTAGTCAAAGGATCTAATTCTTTGGTTAAACAAATTGGTTCCGTTACCGGGAATCTGATAATCTTTGTTTGCTTTTCAAGCGATATCCTCTGAACTATGTGGAACTCCAACGACAACAACCAGCAAAGGAATGGAACCCCAGTTCTATCAGCTTCAAGAACCCCACGTGGTTCAAGGGAACAATCCCCAGAAAGATCCAACAACAATAATGATAATAATGATGAACGGTGGAACAAGATCAAGTAAATCAAATGATTACAGAGTATGTGATCCAAGCTTTGCAAGAATTTGCGAGGGGATTACAGGCAGCGTTACCTGCACCACCGACACCACCCCCCAATAATACCATCACCATGGAAAATCCTCAATTTGGGTTGGCAAACTCAGGAAGGGGAGATACTCCTAATGAATCTCTCTAAGCGAGACCGGGTATATATAATAAGTCTAAATTACAAAATTTACTGCTAACCATGCAGAAACAAATGAAGGAGCAGAACGATCGCATGAAACAAATTCCTGGAGTACCGCCTATTATCAAAGGCGTTGATGTTGATAGGTATTCTCAACAACCTTGGAAGCGAAGTGCGGCTCCCTTGCCTATACCCATGAAGTTTAAAATGTCTGACGTTCCCAAATATGATGGAACAATTGACCCACGTGATCATGTGACTGCTTTCACTACTGGAGTAAAAGGCAATGACTTAACAAAACAAGAGATTGAATCGGTCCTTGTCAAAAAATTTGGGGAAACACTTACCAAAGGAGCCCTAACCTGGTATTCTCTTCTCCCTGAAAATTCCATTAACTCTTTTGCTGAGCTTGCAGATTCATTTATAAAAGCACACTCTGGTGCGCAAAAAGTTGAGAAAAGAATGGAAGACATATTCAAAATAAAACAAGGAGACACGGAACTACTCTGTGAGTTTGTAGACAAGTTTCAACGAGAAAGAATGCAATTTCCCAGGGTGCCTGATAATTGGGCAGCCATGGCATTTGCAAGCAACCTAAACGATAAAATCTTAGAATCCACGAGACGGCTTAAGTAAAGTCTAAGATAATTCCCCGTTATGACATGGAACAATGTATATAGCAGGTATAGTACTAAACTCAAAATAGAGGAAGATATCATTGCTCGTTCAAGAGATGAAGATCATTCCAAATCCAGATGTCCTGAATCAGACAGAAGATCAGGTAAAAATAGGTACGATCCTTACTTAGGACCCTCGGGATGTGATATTCGTCCCAGGTTCGAAAACACTAGGTCAGAATATAGACCACCAGGAGACGTAGTCTCATCCTCATCTAGATCCAGAAAAGATCAAGATGAATGACCTAGAGGTAATACCCAAATTGGGGATCATACCTTTAATGTAAGTACTAATGAACTTGTCTCAATATTGAGGAACATGGGAGACAAGGTTAAGTGGCCCAAGAGATGCGATCAAATCCAAATAGAAGGAACCCAGATCACTGGTGTGAATTCCATAACGATCATGGGCACAAGACTGCGGATTGCAGATTTTTACAAGGTGAAGTAGAAAATTTATTGAAACAGGGCTATTTAACAGAATTGTTTAGTGATAAATGTAAACAGGCATATATGATGAACAGGCAGGAGCCCCCAAAGCCTCCTTCTCCAAAACGAACCGTCAACGTGATACACNGAATTCCATAACGATCATGGGCACAAGACTGCGGATTGCAGATTTTTACAAGGTGAAGTAGAAAATTTATTGAAACAGGGCTATTTAACAGAATTGTTTAGTGATAAATGTAAACAGGCATATATGATGAACAGGCAGGAGCCCCCAAAGCCTCCTTCTCCAAAACGAATCGTCAACGTGATACACGGAGGTGAAGAAGTAAACGGAGTGGTCTGCAAAACGACCACAAAGTTCACAATAACATATGGAAAACGGGTTCGTGATAATCTGGAAGAGGACGATATAACCTTCGATGATGCATATATCGGCGGATTAATGCTTCCTCACAATGATGCTATGGTAATATCTTTACTTATTCATGACACTAACGTAAAAAGAGTGTTGATTGATCCAAGTAGCTCAGTCAACATCATTTTTCTAAGAGTCGTGGAAGAAATGCTATTGGGGAATCAAGAAATACTGCCAAGCAAGTAATACTGCCTAAATAGGCATGGAAGAAATTACTACCCAAACAGGTACGGAAGGTATTATTGCTGAAATAGGTACGAAAGAAAATACTTACGAGAAGGTGAATCAAGTTACCACGGAAGGTGCATTAGACCACACGGATGCAGATTCCAGACTGGACGTCATTCATGAACCGGAGGAAGACGAGCAGATCAAAACAACTACGGAAGAGCTCGAAGTTGTTCCATTGTCTGAACAAAAGCATGAACAGAAAGAGGTAAGTTAATTGATTATTTAAAGGCTAACACACACTGCTTTGCGTGGTCCCACTCAGATATGACAGGTATCCCGCTAGAAGTGATGACTCATAAACTAAATGAAGATCCATCCTTCATACCTGTTAAGTAGAAGAAAAGAAAGAAAGGACCATTCAAGAACCAAGTGATTGATGAAGAGGTACAGAAACTCTTGAAGATTGGTTCTATACGAGAGGTAACGTACCCTAACTGGCTAGCTAACACTGTGGTAGTACCTAAAAAGAATGGCAAATGGAGAGTATGCGTAGATTATACTGACTTAAATAAAGCATGCCCCAAAGATTCATTCCCATTACCACATATAGATCAAATGATTGATGCCACTACAGGTCATGAATTATTAAGCTTTCTAGATGCGTATTCTGGTTATAATCAGATTAAAATGGATCCCTTGGATTAGGAAAAAACCTCCTTTATTACAAACAGGGGGACTTATTGTTATAAAGTCATGCCTTTTGGCTTGAAAAATGCGGGAGCCACATATCAAAGGCTAGTGACTAAGATGTTCCAGGAACATCTAGGAAAACAATGGAAGTTTACATTGATGACATGCTGCAAAAATCAACACGGGCGGAAGACCATTTCCACCACCTCTCTACTACTTTTGATATTTTACGCAGGTATAATATGAATCTAAATCCAGAAAAATGCGGTTTTGGAGTGCAATCGGGTAAATTTTGGGTTTCCTTGTATCGAACAGAGGAAATGAGGTAAACCCCGCTTAAATTAAACCTATAGAAGAAATACCTGATATTTTAACAAATAAAAAAGAAGTTCAAAGACTAACAGGGAGAATAGAAGCTTTGGGAAGATTTATTTCTAAGTCTTCCGAAAAAAGTTTTAAATTCTTATCAGTTCTCAAAAAGCAGAATCAGTTCGAATGGACTGAAGAATGTCAGCAAGCCCTCAAGAATCTGAAGATTTATCTATCGAAACCACATCTTATTTCAAAGCCAAAAGAAGGGGAAAGATTGTACATCTACCTAGCTGTTTCAAAAATTGCTGTAAGTACAGTACTGGTAAGAGAAGAAAAAGGTAAGCAATCACCTATCTATTATGTAAGTAAAACTTTACTAGATGCTAAATCTAGATATCCACATCTGGAAAAATTAGCCTTAGATTTAATAATGGCATCTAGAAAATTACGACCATATTTTCAATGTCACCCAATCACCGTTGTGACTTCATATCCTTTAAGAAATATTCTGCATAAACAAGAATTGTCAGGAAGATTAGCCAAGTGGGCCATAGAATTAAGTGAGCATGAAATAATCTATCAGCCTAGGACTGCAATTAAGTCTCAAATACTAGCTGATTTTGTTGCTGACTTTAGTAATAGCATTGTCCCTAAAGTAGAAAAAGAGTTACAACTTTTTAACGGTGCTAACCCGGGCCTATGGATCCTATTCACCGATGGCTCCTCTAATATAAAAGGTGTTGGCTTAAGCATAGTCTTAATATCACCCACGGGTGAAAAGACACGACAAGCTATCAAGTGTTATCCTATAACTAACAATGAAGCAGAGTACGAAGTTGTTATTGCAGGGCTTGAACTTGCACCGGAACTCTCAATCGAGCAAATCATGATCAACAGCGACTCCTAACTGGTAGTAAATCAGACGCAGGGGACTTACATCTCTCGAGAGACTCGAATGCAACAGTATCTTGAAAAAGCACGAGAACTCGTGAGACAATTCAAAAGATGGAAAGTAATGCAAATACCTAGAGAGGAAAATGCAGAAGCATATGCATTATCTAACCTCGCAGCAGTCACAGAAGTAACAAACAAAGACAATGCAATTGTCATCTAACTATTCCACTCAATGATCGACCAGGACAGGAATGAGGTAACTTTCAACAACTTAACCTGGGACTCGAGGAACGCAATTCTTATTCTTTTGCAGAATGGCACTGTACCTGAGACAGGAAAGCAGCTCAAGCACTTCGCCGCAAAGCTGCACGGTACTGCCTTATTCACAACTCGCTTTATCGTAAGATGTTCGGAGGACCTCTAGCTAAATGCCTTGAACCTAACCAAACGGAGTTGTGATGAAAGAACTCCACGAAGGACACTGTGAAAATAACTCAGGGGTGAGATCCTTAGTGAAAACCCTAATTAGAGTTGGATACTATTGGCCTAAGATGGAAGAAGAAGCCGAGAACTTCGTATCCAAATGCGGCAGGTGCCAAACGTTTACCAATAACATGCATCGACCAGCGGAATTATTGCATCCAATAGTGTCCCCATGGCCTTTCATGAAATGGAGTATGGACATAGTGGGACCTCTTCCCACAACTAAAGGACAGGTACGGTTTTTGCTCATGCTAACCGACTATTTTACAAAATGGGTAGAGGCAGAAGCGTTCAAACAAGTGCGAGAAAAGGAAGTTAAAAGCTTCTTATGGCGAAACATAATATGCCGCTTTGGGATACCAAAGGAGATCGTGTGCGATAATGGCCCACAATTCATAGGCTCGCAAATCACAGGATTCTTCGAAAGCTGGCAAATCAAGAGGATCACTTTAATGACATACCACCCCGTGGCTAATGGTCAAGCTGAGTCAACGAATAATGTCATCATCAACAATCTAAAAAATCGGCTGGATAAAGCCAAAGGAAACTGGCCTGATGAGTTACCAACGATACTATGGGCATACAGAACAACTTCAAAAATAGCCACGGGAGAAACTCCGTTCGCACTTGTCTATGGCTCAGAAGCCTTAGTACCTATGGAGATTGGTGAACCAAGCATAAGGTTCACAACAGCCATGGAGGAAGCAAACGACGACAAATTAAGGACCAATCTGGACCTGCTAGAACCACGGAGAGAAGCAGAACTGATACGGATGGTAGCTCAAAAGCAAATCATAGAGCGTTATTACAACCGTAAAGCTCATCTCAGGTACTTTAAGATTGGGGACTTCGACCTCAAAAAGTTCTTTCAATCAACGAAAGAAGCAGGCGCAGGAAAGCTAAATCCAAACTGGGAAGGACCCTACAAAATTCGAGGCATAGCTGGGAAGGGCGCCTATGAGTTGGAAGCTATGGACGGCAGAGTTCTACCAACAAGCTGGAACGCCATCCACCTAAAGAAGTATTACTTCTAAGGAAAAGAAATACCCCCGGTCAGGTATCACACGTTCGATTTTATTTTGAACATTTAAAAATTTTTACTAACTTTTTAGATGATAGGCATAAAGCTAACCCATCACTAGATGATGATATTAGACCTGCAAAGACGCGAGGAAAAAACACAATTCCCGGTCTAGGGTTACACTTTTTGATGGATGTTTTAAAGGGTTAAACAGTCATCATCTAAAAAAACTATATACCTTCGAGTCCGGAATGTTTTTCCTTTTCAGGAAAAGGACCACAAGGAAGGAATAATCAAGTTCTCGAGATATCATTCTTCAAAGCTCAAACACTTGGGGGACTATACAGTATGGAAGGCTAAGACGAAGCAAAGAAGACTATCAGAAAGTCAAAAGCTCGAGCTTGGAAGGCTAAGACCAAGCAAAGAAGACTATCAGAAAGTCAAAAGCTCGAGCCTGAAGACCCATCTACCCAACAAGACAAGTGATACAAGCAAAATTGAAAGAGATCAAAAGAGTCATCCAAGTACAAAGCCTAATGCAAAAATGCAAAAAACCCCTCAAGCATGTTCAGGCTGAAAGGAAAAATATTAGTCACGAGGAAGAAATGTATACTTATTCAAAACTGTTGTAATAAAAATAGTCAGGGATAAAAGATCATCATCATTTGTACTTACTCAAAAAACTGTTATAAAATAAAACAGTTACGAATGAAAGATCAAAATCCATGTATTTGTTCAGAAAGCTGATGTCAAATAAAATAGTTATGGATGAAAAAGCATTTTCCTCGTACTTATTATAAAACTATTATCAATAAAAACAGTTGCAGGTAGAAACCCCAATCTTTATAAACACTGTTACTAGTGAAAAACAGTTGTTCCCTTGTATTAATATCGAAAAACCGTTACCTATGAAAAACAGTTACGAAATACAAGGGTATATCAAATGTGTTAAACAAAAACAGTTGCAACATGAGTTTTAGATGATAATCAAACACATGTAAAATGTCGTGGAAGTTCAAACAAAAAACTTTCCTTTAAACATGTGTAAAATTCCTATCACTCTATTGCATTATCATGAAGTTGAGACGTCTTCTTCATGTCAATCATAAAGGGCCCTCTTTCATAAATGAAGCCTACTACAAAAAGGCTCACAAACACCGTACCTACTATGAAAAGGTACGAGTGATTACTAGCATCCACATGCAAAAATTCATAGGTAAAAACAAAAACCTCAAAAATTAAGCATGGAAAAGACTTAAAGAGTGAAACAGAAACTCAACGGAAAACAAAAGTCATACTAGCATTAATATATTAAAACGGCTAAGTAAAAGCTAAGTATTAACTTATACGTAGCCGTATAGAATTTTTATACATTGAGGTGCCCCTAAGTTGTCATTTGGGGACTTTAAAGAGATCCAAATTTACCCCTGATGGGACTGGGGGTAACCATCAATTGAGGCAAAGATAAAAAAAAAAGTGAACCAACTTCTTAAATTTCTTCAGGAGGGGGGTTGACTTCACTGGCAGAAGGAGCGGGAGCAACTAGGGATGAAGAGGCACGAGCAGCAGGAGTCTCACCATCAGGTGAAGAGAGGTTATGACCTTGTTGAGCCTTCTCCATGGCTTCCTTAGTTTTAGCTATTTCAGCACTAAGGTCAAAACCCTCTTGACTCATTTCCGTCAATATGTCAAGGCGAGAATTCATAAACGCCCAGCTCACATCAACAGCAGCCACCTCTTCAAGATCTTCATAATCCCTTGCCCATACTTGAAGCTCAGCTCTCAATCCGTCCTTCTCTGCTTCAGCGGCTTCATGGGCGGCCCTTAACGGCACAATCGACTCCTCCAGAGTTTGAACTTTATCTAAAGCATTACGAAGGTCCTCTTGAGTACGAGTGAGTGATTGCACGAGCTCGCCTGAGTATTCCTCCTTCTTCCCCAGCAAGTTTTTCAAGTCTCTAATCTCCTCTGAGGCACGGGACAGCTACTCAGTAAATGAGGACTCCAGAACACTCTTGTCTTTATCAGCCTGACTGGAAGAAGACTTCTCTACTGCCAGTTATGCCCCCATGAGCCTCACCTTCTGCTTCAAGGTACTCATTTCCTTTTCTAAGGCATCCATGTCAATCCTTAGGCTATCATATTGTGCCTTCCAATTATCAGCATCGGCCTGCAACTCTTTTGTATCATGATTCGTATTTGAGATCCTCTTCATGAGCTCCATGCCTATAAGATTAATCTACAAGAAATAAACAAATTAGATATGAAAATTTTCATATACGAAAATGAAAAAGGTTAACCTGCATCATACCTTCAAAGAGGTATGCACAACTTCATTAGCCCATGTAAGAGCACTATGGCTTACTACCTTGGCTTTCTTAGTGGGACCTATCAAAGGCTTGAGCAACACTTCGGGCTCACCCGTTTTCTTGAAAACATTCCCCTCAGCTGGAACATCTATTATCAGCTGCTGCATCTCTCTGCTGGAAGACCCTACTTCCCCAGCGGAAGGCATGGAAGCAGGCAGAGATGAAGCAACAACAGGAACGGAGGGTTGAGGAACTGGAGAAGACACGGGCAAAACAGCGGGCACGGAGGATTGAAGAGTTGAGGAAGCCACAGGCAAAGCAACAGCAGAAGCCGTAATAGCCAAAGCAGCAGATGAGACAGCTTTTCTTAAAGAAGCAGGAAAAACATCAGCCAAAGGGACATCATCAGGAGCAAGGTCAAAACCTTCATGGAACAAGTAATCTACAGACTTATGAATGGGGGAATGTGAAACATCTTCAAAGGTAGAGGGCTCAACCACAGACACGGAAGGCAAAGTCATGGGTGTGGACTCATCTTCCGAAACCACCCACCTTCTCCGTGGCCTGCGCACCAAAGAACCCTCTTCTTCTTCTTCTTCTTCTTCTTCTTCTTCTTCTTCTTCTTCTTCTTCTTCTTCTTCGGAATGGGACTCACCAATCTTCATCTTCGAGGAAGACGAACCAACAATAATTTCTTGGGCCTGAGCAAAATACATCTTCAGGATAGATGAAGCACACACCCCACGAGCAGAGAACCTTATCAAAAGGGAAAAAGTTAAGCGCCAGAGAAAGAAGAGGCTCGAGTAATGAAAGAAGCAAGAACAAAAGCTTCACTTATCGTGGGTCTTTACATGACAACCGTACCTCCCAGCGAAGTACTTCCAAGATCTCTCTTCTAAAGGAGCAACGGACAAAAAAATTTTCTACCCAATCACGGATACCGAAGACATTCTCAACAGTACCCATAATTGCTGAGAGAAGAAGAAACAGATACGGTGTTAGTAAAATATCTCAAGTTAGAACGAGGAAAAGTAAATATATGTGAGTTAAAGCAACAGTGGGTACAGCAACATACCGGATGTACCAACTCCTATCCTTATCATCTCCAGGGGTTACCAGCACTCTTTTGCTCCTAGCAGTCAGAGTAAAAACCCCTTGACGAAACAAGGTAGGAGAGTAGAGATGAATAAGATGGTTGAAAGTAAAAGGAACCGAGGCAAAAGAAGCTAAACTCCCAAAACATGCTACAACTCGCCATACAAGCGGACCAACTTGTCCTAAGCAGATATTGAAGAAACGGCAGAATGCAATTATGACTGGATCAATGGGCGGTCTAAACCCTAGAGTAAAAGGGTATGTATAAACAAAAGAATATCCCATCTTGTAAGACGTTATTATTTGATTACTAATCGGAATGTAGACAGCGAAATCAGGCCTCCAAAAATATTTCGTACGAACAAGGGAAATCTGACCCTCAGTAATAAGGGTTGGATACCTTTCGACACTCTCAAGGGAAGAAGATTGGTCTACGAGAACTTGATTATCACTTGCAATAACAAACTCAGCAAGAACAATTTCATCAACTCCAGGTTCACGAAGGCGTTCACCTCTACCTCTAGACAAATATCGGGAAGCCTTAAACCTCGAAGAAACTAGAGACCTAGCGAAAGGAGGGGAAACTATCTGAGAAGAAGAGGAGCCTCTCGAAGGAGTGGATCCTAGACTCCTAAGTCTACCACCCTCCGACTCCTAGTCGGAGCAGAAGATGGCTTTACATTTTCAATATCTAACTCTCTGAGGTTGATTTGAAGAAGACATGTTTACAAAGGCAAGAAAAAAGTTCTTTACAAAACACAAAGTTAGAAAGTGTTTCGTGGAAGCAAAGAAAAGAAGAAAGGTATTTATACTTGAGGACAACCGTCAAACATGGAAAAAAAATGATAAAAAGTCATAATTGAAGGTGTCACTTCGGGACTGACGCAATCGTAAAAGCCCTAAAAGGTGCCGAGTAAATGCAGAACCAATCCGATAAGAACACGTGGTATGAGCATTAAAAAAAAGTGACAACCGACGCCTATGATTCAGAGAGGGATACAATGTGTCGAGGTATCCCACCATAAATGAGTATCCACTTACCAAATATTAATAGATAAATATATAGTAAGTGAGGGGACTATCTGTATTGGTAAAAAAGAATTTCACACGTAAGCCTACTCTTGACAACTCAGCCAGTTATGTGGACACAGGAGAACGCGACAGGTGAATGTGATTCTTTGAAGAGGTACGAAAAAAAGAGGCACGATTCAATAAACCCTCGAGCTCATCAGCCACGGGAAACTCAACCTGATCAAGACAGGGAAGAGACACGGTCAAAATGAATCTGGACAAAGCTACGGGCATATTCAAGAACCCACAATTTATTACTCGTACGTTATGTAACCGTATCCCAATTATCGTTATCCTTTGTAACGCCCCATTAATGTCATAATTAGTCATTAACGGGCAATCATAGCAAGAGTTGTACGTTATATCAAGGAATCTCCTATATAAGGGAGGGGAATACAGCTTGGAAAGGCATCTGATTCTAGAATACAATCTACTTTGCTTTTCTATATTTCTGCAATATTGCCTATTACTCGTTTTTCTCTATTTCCTTGATTATCAGTAACCCGTGTTCATCCTAGAAATAGTTTTAGTCAAAGGATCTAAATCTTTAGTTAAACACTGAGTCATGAGCAACTACTACAAACCAATCTGAAAATAACAGGACTAGCATAGTCTAGGAAAAAACCAAAATACAACTAAGGGGAAGATAGGGGAGAAGAAAGCAGAGCTACGATCGTCGGGCAGCTACCTTGCTATCTCTAATGATCCGCTACTGAATATATCAACCGCCGATTCCGTGGCCAGAAATGCCTGAATATGCACCCAAAATGCAGGGAGTAACGTGAGTACACCAACTCAGTAAGCAATAGAAATAAATAAAGGCTGAGAAGTAGTGACGAGCTAAATTCAAGTACAGTTGATATAACAAAAATTCAGTAAAGTACGACATGCTTTACAACCAGAGTGTGAGTCAAATCAGCTTGTTTAAATCAAGTTAAGTAAAAATCGGTTAGAAATATCTTTCAACGGTTTCCAAACAAGGACTCAAAGCAACTATGAGCATAAATGATGAAATCATATACCGACCCACGGGAAAACATAACTCACTCCTCCCAATCACTCCAACATCACAATCACGCATGCCTCACAATCGCTCGGGACTCGGCACTCGACACTCAGCACTTGCACTCAGTAGGTATTGCGCTCACTAAGGGTGTGTATAGACTCCGGAGGGGCTCCTTCAGCCCAAGCGCTATATCAATGCCCATCATGGGAGAATCAATGAAACATGATGCGGCCTGTAGCCCGATCCCATAAATGTCCTCACAAATCAAGCCCTCTGCCTCACTAAGTCACCAATCTCTTCAGTCTCTCGGGATCTCAAAAATCAAAGTAATCAGCTCAAACAATATTGACATATGCATCAGATAGAATAATAGAGACTGAGATATGATGTAAAAATGCATGAACATGACTAGTACAGATTATAAACCAAAACAGTGAGAGGACAACAAGGAAAGACCTCTAAGGGTCCAAACAATACCGGCATAAGGCCTATACATGGCATCTAGCATGATTTACAGTAAATCTTTCTAAAACACATAAGGAGCATATAGCTACAACAGGTTTTTCAACTTTACAATTGCTACGGGACAAACCAAGTCACAATCACCCAACGGTGCACGGACACACACCCGTCACCTAGCATGTGTGTCACCTCGAAATAGTCACATGACACAAAAATCTGGGGTTTCATACCCTCGGGACTAGATTTACAACCGTTACTTACCTCAATCCGAGAAAATTCCTCCTTCGCAATGATCTTGCCTCTCCATTCGGTCTCCAAATGTCCTGAATCTAGTCAAAAGCAATACAACACAATCAATAAAGGCTAGAGGGATCAATCCCACAAGGAAACTACTGAATTAGAGCTAAAATCCGAAATTCATTCAAACACGGCCCCCGGTACCACGCCTCGAAATCTGACAAAAGTCACAAAAGCTGAAAGCCCATTCAACTACGAGTCTAACCATACAAAATTTATCAAAATCTGACATCATTTGGTCCCTCCAATCTCCAAATTACACTCTCCAAAATCCCAAGCCCTAACCCCTTATTTCACTTCAAAACCCTACTAATTAGGTGATAAATCAACGGGAAAACACCATAGCTAAGGATAATAGAGCTCAAGTAACTTACCTCAATGAAAATCCTTTAATCCCCTTCAAAAATCACCCCAAAAGCTCCAAAGTCCGAGCTGAAAATGGTGGAAATGAGAAAAATCAGGAAGTCCTCTATTTATACATTATTCCCAGTGAAAGCACACCTGCGGTCCCTTCTCCGCATCCGCGAGACTGCATCTGTGGGCCCACCTCTGCTTCTGCAGAAATCACTTAAAATCCCTGGGACCGCTTCTGCGCTTCTCGACCGCAAATGAGATCATCGCAGGTGCGGAAACTACCTCGCACCTGCGGATCCCCTCTCGCACCTGTGCATGCCTGCCCGCATTTGCGACTCTCGCAGGTGCGAGAATAACTTTGCACATGTGGTTCCTGCCCAAGTCTCCTATGGACGCATCTATGGATCGTTACTCGCTCATGCGGGCTTGCACCTACGGCTCCCACTCTGCAGGTGCGGAAGACACCAGAACCAGCAGCTTCACCTACATGTTCCAAGTTCCAAACCTTCTGTTAAGCACCCGAAATCACCTCAAGGCCCTCGATAACTCAACCAAACATACAAACACGTCCCATAACATCATATGAACTTAGTCGAACCTTCGAATCACTCAAAACAACATAAAAACACCAAATTACCCTCGGATTCAAGCCTAAGAACTTCAAAACTTCCAAATTCCGCAAACGACATCGAAACCTATCAAACCACGTCCGGATGACCTCAAACTTTACGCACACATCAAAAATGACA
The DNA here is from genome assembly GCA_005239525.1 of Nicotiana knightiana. NCBI lineage: Eukaryota > Viridiplantae > Streptophyta > Magnoliopsida > Solanales > Solanaceae > Nicotiana > Nicotiana knightiana. The sequence continues at coordinate 41,710 of ML392273.1, forward strand.
CCACGAACCTACTCCAACTTCCGGAAATCCATTCTGACCCCGATATCAAATTTTTCAATGCCGACCAAAATCATCAAATTTTCAACTTTTGCCACTTCAAGCCTAATTCCACTACGGACCTCCAAATCACATTCCGGACGCGCTCCTAAGTCCAAAATCACCTAACAGAGCTAGCAGAACTATCGAAATTCAAATCCGAGATTGTTTATGCATAAGTCAACATCCGATTGACTTTTCCAACTTAAGCTTCTAATAGAGAGACTAAGTATCTCAATTCACTCCGAAACCACTCCGAACCCGAACCAACTAACCCGGGGGTAACAGCAAGCACCTCCGGTACCTGCCCCCCCAACTGGAACTACTGGCACGATGGGAATGAAGGAAGTGAATTTGTCCTAATAGTTTTGTAGCCTCTCGAAGATAAGTACAGACGTCTCCGTACCGATCCGCAAGACTCTACTAACTCGCTTATGACTCGTAGCACGTATGAACCTAGAGCTCTGATACCAACTTGTCACGACCTAATCTCTCTTTCCGTTGGGTATCGTGATGGAACCTAGTCTTAGGGACTAAGTAAGCCTAACATTTACTGACTAATAACAATGAGAAAGAAAATATGACAGTCTTGATATAGAAATGCTTACAAAATTTACAATTTCCTAAAAGTGGTAGTCCAAGTCATAAGCTCTACAGAGTTTGCTACAACTTCTAAATACAACTGTTAGGAAATGAGTACATTCAGTTGAATACAAAGTAAGAAGGTGACTCCAAAGCCTGCGAACGCAGCAGCAGGTTTACCTTGAGTCTCCTCAGCAAGAATCCGCACAGCTACTAACAATCAATACCTGGATCTTTACAAAAATGTGCAGAAGTGTAGTATGAGCACATCACAGCGGTGTCTAGTAAGTATCAAGACTAACCTCGGTGAAGTAGTGACAAGGACTAGTCAAGACACCAAATGGTCTAATAAACTGAACAAACATAAGTATAGGAATGACAGAACATGACATCTATCTAATGACTACACGATACAGCTAACAACATAGCAACTACAATAAGGAAGGAAAAACATCAAGCAATAGCGGAACACCATAATAAGACACAGAAGGAAGGACGGGAACACAACACTAATCCAAAATCACAATACAGTAAGGGCAAATAGTAACTCAGCACTGCAATAGTTTTCACATCCGGCCTTAGCCAACAACCCCAATAAATCAGTCAAATCCTTCAAGTGTAAACTTTCACTCGTAAGTTTTTTAATTGAGGTCCTTAGAATAAAATCCTTTCCAATGGGAAATTCTTTTGAAATATACTTCCTTCAAATATAAACTTTTCAAATAAATATCCTTCAAACATATTTCTTTCCAGATAATTACTTTTCAAATATGAACTTTCCAAATAAATGTCCTTCGAACACAGTTCTTTCGAGATAAATGCTTTTCAAATATACTTTTCAAATAAGTGTCTTTCAAACATAGTTTCTTCAAGATAAATGCTTTCCAAATATACTTTTCAAATAAACGTCTTTCAAACATAGTTTCTTGAAGATAAATGTTTTTCAAATATACCTTTCAAATAAATGTTCTTCAAACATAGTTTCTTCAAAATAAATACTTTTCAAATACCACTATTCAAGTAAATATCCTTCGAGTATAGGTCACCCTGTGACACCTACAGATAGAGGATTAACAACTTTGAACATAGATATATCAACAGGAGAATCTACCAGGATTATGTCCCGTAGTCCAGAATTTATTATGAAGTACGAGGAGACCTCTTGGAATACGTCTGTAGTCCCGAAATAAATATGCAGTGCTGGGGGATCTCTCGGAATACGTCTGTAGTCCCAAAATAAATGTGCGATACGCGGGTATCCCGGAATACGTTCTGTAGTCTCAATTTAAATATGTAGCGCGACCAACAGAGATAACAACTATAGCACGACAGAAACCTCGTACATCACCACATCAAATACAAAAACAACAATGACAGTAATGCAATGTACGTCAAGTAAATCAACTCAAGAACTTTAAATCACAAAGAACGTAAAACTCATTCACAAGGAATAACCACAGTAAAGAATGCTAGGTGCAAGGAGAACAGCTTAACAAAGAATAAAGCAAAGAATGTAGCAATGATTCCACAATATTCAAGTCAATAATAAGAAGCCAACACGAGTCAAATAGTCTCAAATAAAGGCAAGTCATCTAAAGTAGAGGTTATCTAAACTCCTTTTGAGGTTGGACAATTTCGAAAGATTTCAACAATTCAATTAAGAATAAGCAGCAGAAGATAATCGTAACTCCAATTAAGACTAAACAATTATAGGATGAGATAATAGCAATTTCAATTAAAGATAAGCAGTTTATGAAAAATATATCATGACGATAGAATAGGTAAAATCTGCATTTAAGTCAAATAAGCTTCAATTAGACAGTAAGAGGGAATCCTAAGGCAATTATCTTTAATTAAAGCATGTAGAGGCGAAACTAACAAGTAGGAACCCAACGTATCAAGAACAACTTCATACACGGTAAATATAAGGACCTCAGAACCCTAAAGGCCAACTTCCCACAAATAAGTCTGAGCACGCACTCATCACCTCATGTACACGGACTACAATCAACATAGAAGACTCAGATCCTAAGGGGTAGTTCCCCACACAAGGTTAGGCAAGATACTTACCTCAAAGACGATAACACGGTACTCTAAAGTGAACTCCTCGGGTGAAAACACCTCCGGACGGCTCAAATCCAACTAAAATTACTTCAATGCACAAATAAAACTCGTAAGAAACTATTCCGGATCATAAAGTCTAAATCTTTAACAAAATCCAAAAGTTGACCTAGAATTTGACCCTCGGGCCTGCATCTCGGAACCCAACAAATTTTACAAAAATCCGAACACTCATTCCAATATGAGTTAACCATACAAAAATTACCAAATTCCGATACTATTTCGTCCCTCAAATCATGATTTTTCATTTTAGGATTTTTCTTCAAAAACCAACATTTTTCCTCAACTCAAAACACAATTAAATGACAAAAACGAAGATAAAAATCATGGAATATATTTAATTCTAGGGGAAAAACAGTTACCCAATCGAATTACTTGAAACACCCACCAAGAATCGCTAAAAACCGAGCTCTATAAGTCAAAATATGATAGAAATGACCTAACCCTCGATTTAGAAGATATATATTCTGCCCAGGTCTTTATGCATCGCGAATGCGGAGAAGGGATCGCGTTCGCGAAGAAGAAAAATAGAAGCTGCCCAGTTGTGCTTCGCAAATGCGACAGAAGGCTCGCAAACGCGAAAAGGAAAGTGAGGTGGTCTAGAAAGAACCCTTCGCGAACGCGAGGGAAAGAGCGCGAATGCGAAGAACAAGAAACGGGGCCTACGCGAACGCGGCTGGATAATCGCGAACGTGATGAAGGATTTTGAGGTAGTGAGAAGCAAAACTTCACGAAGGCGAAAGGCAGTTCGCGACCACAAAAAAGAACACCAGAAGACAGAAAACAGCAGTTCAAAAATAAGAGGAATTGACCCGTAGCCCACCCGGAACACACCCGAGGGCCCCCGGGACACCGTCTAAACACACAAATAAGTTATATAGCCTAACTTGGACTCGCTCGGGTCACAAATTACATCAAACAATGTTGAAAATGCAAATCATGCCATGAATCAAACTATGAACTTCCAAATCTTCCAACTTCGAAGACTCGTGCCGAAACCACTCAAACAAACCCGGAATGATGCCAAATTTTGCAGACAAGTCTCAAATGAAATAACGAAGTTGCGACAACTCTGGGAATTGAATTCCGAATCCGATACCACAAAATTCATGTGCATCAAAATTCTCCATTTTCCAAACTTCAAATTTTCCAACTTTCGCCGAATTGCTTCAAATTACTCTACGGACCTCCGAATCCAAATCCGGATGCACGCCTAAGTCAAAAATCACCTTACGGAGCTGTTGACATTATCCGAAACTTATTCCTGAACCGTTTACAGAAAAGGTCAAATTCCAGTCAAACTTCACCGATTAAACTTCCAAAACTAGAATCCTTCTTCTAATTCGAATCTGAATCATCCGGTAACTGAATCCAACCATGTACGCAGGTCGATATACACAATGTGAAGTTGTTCAAGACCTTGTGCCACCGAAAGGAGTATAAATTCTAAAAACGACCGGGCGGGTCGTTACTTTCTCCGCCTCTTCAAACAAATGTTTGTCCTCGAACGTGCGAAGAATCGCCTCGAAGCCTTCAAGTCACTGAATGCACACTTCAAACATAGACCCGCGGGTGATACCACGTCACCCTAATCTTCATGATCCTGACGAAACCATATCAACTGCAATTTAACCTTTCTACCAACACCGATAAGCCTCATACCCCAAATTCTCACCTTTTATTCTTTTGCAAAAAGACTCGATTCCAAATCTATATCCGGTATCAGTCTCAACTGGCTGCATCAACTCATGTTTGCACCCACAAGGTATGACCACACAACATAACACACCACACATAGGCCTTTAATAAAACTTCTGATCATGATAGCTGCCCGAAATCAACCAAGCACCGGCAATTAGCCTCATATCCGATAGAACTCTATTTCAAATCTCCATAACAGTGATAATAATGCAAGAAACATGAAGACCTCACAATTAGACACCCGAATCACCAAGTCACAACTAACACCACCGGGCACACACTCCGCAAGCTAAAACTCAAGTAGCATAGAACGAAAATGATTGAATATGAAAAGAGAAACACATAAGGAAACTATCAAACAAGACCGATAGGCACAACTCTCTATCAGTACTGACCCAAAGCCAATATAACAAAAAAAGAATTAAAGCATATGAACAAATCACAAGGATCCCATCCTGATATAATTTCCACCGCGGTACTCAGCCCAGTTCAACCGTATCGAATCACAAGAGATCACGAGGTTCTCGCCCTCAACTCTAAATCACATATCGAATATATATCATACCAATTGAAATCTCCCACTAACTCAGCTCTTCTAATAAATCACAACACTCACTGAACTCTCACCCCCGTAGAGTATGGAATCACAGCTCGTAACAAAAATACTCAGGAAAAATCACATCAATTTTACCATGATGAACAACAAGGGCTCACTTCTAGTCTCACCACTCTCAATGATGAATAAAAACAATGATAGACACGGCTACCACTCATAAAATATCCCAAGGAACGGCAGTTCACGACCGTGAAGAAAAACACCAGAAGACAGAAAACAACATTTCAAAAATAAGAGGAATTGACCTGTAGCCCACCCGGAACACATCTGAGGCCCCCGGGACCCCGTCTAAACACACAAATAAGTTCTATAACCTAACCTGGACTCTCTCGGAGTCTCAAATTATATCAAACAATGCCTAAAATGCAAATCGCGCTATGAATTGAACTATGAACTTCTAAATCTTCCAACTTCGAAGACTCGTTCCAAAACCACTCAAACAAACCCGTAATGACGCCAACCTTTTGCAGACAAGTCCCAAATGAAATAAAGGAGCTGCGCCAACTCTCGGAATTGCATTCCGACCCCGATATCACAAAATTAAAATGTGTGTCAAACTTCTTCATTTTCCAAACTTCAAATTTTTCAACTTTCGCCGAATTGCCTCAAATTACTCTACGGACTTCCGAATCCAAATCCGGACGTACGCCTAAGTCCAAAATCACCATACGGTGACATAAGGTCTCAAGCAGCTCCATATTGTTTTTTATGACATGAGTGTGTGGTCGAGTTTGGTTTTCGAATGATACAAAATTTATTTGGAAGAACAATTCTTGTTTTAGAAGCTTAAGTAGCAAGAGTTGATCGGAGTTTGACTTTTTGGAAGACAACCCCGAAATGGTTTTCGATGATTCCAATAGCTTCGTATGGTGATTTAGGACTTAAGTGTATGTCCAGATTCAGATTTGACATATTTCAACACGAGTTGAAGAAGTTGAAAGTTCATAAGTTCATCAAGTTCGATTTGAAATGCGATTCATTTTTTCAACATTGTTTGATTTTATTTTATGCCTCGAGTAGGTCCGTGTTATGTTATGGAACTTGTTGGTATGTTTGGAGAAAGTGTCAGGGCCCTCTGGTGTGTTTCAGATGAGTTTCAAATGGTTTCCATGTTAGTGGGCAAGTCTGGTTCTGGTGTCTCGCATTTGAGCATTTTTGGAGTGCAGATGTGAAGTTGCTTTGGCGTGAATTGTACCGCTTCTGCGCCGTCGAGTCTTGGGCGGGAGGTCCGCACCCCCGTGTCAAGGGTCACAGGTGCGAAGATTGCACCCGCATGTCAAGGGTCGCAGGTGCGAGGGTGTTCACTTTTGCGGCTGTGCAAACGCTTTTGCAGAGTAGGAACCGCATGCGCCGGTGTTGGCTCGCAAAAGCGAGAGTGTAGGTGCGCAAATTTTTTCTGCAAATGCAGAAGTGCTGGGCAGAAGGTTTAAATTCGAGGTTTTATTTCATTATTCATTTTTGGATCTAGGGAGCTCAGTTAGTGGCAATTTTTCGTGGGGTTTTCAATAAATCCATTGGGGTGAGTGTTCTTTACCCGAATTTTATTATATTTCATGAATCCATTGTTATTTTCATTATTTAATTAGTGATTTAAGTTGGAAATTTGGAAAAAAAATTGTGAAAACTTCTTAGAATAAATTTTGGAGAATTGAAGTCAGATTTGAGTAATTCCTGTATGGTTGGACTTGTTATCTAATGGATGTTCGAATTTTATAATTCTGGTCGGGTTTCGAGACGCGAGCCTGGAGTTGACTTTTTATTTCTCTTTCAAGATTGAAGCTTTATTATTTGGAATTAAATTTCCTATGGGTTTTATTTATGATATTATGTTATTTTGGCTAGATTTGAGTCATCCGGAGGTTATTTCACACGAAGAGGTCATTTTAGAGATCAGTTTAGCTTCTTTGAGGTAAGTATCTTGCCTAACTTTGTGCGGGGAAACTACTCCTTAGGATTTGAGTCATTTGCTCTAATTGAGTCATGTGAAGGTCGTGTATGTGAGGTGGCGAGTATGCACTCGGGCTTATTGGTGGAAATCGGACCGATTTAGGCTCTTGTATTCTTATGCTCATTATAAATGAAGTACTATTTTCATGCTAAACCCTCCATTTATTAAATCCACCCTTACATGTCTTACTTTGAGTTGATTGATTCATGTTCTACCCTTGTTTCCAAATAAACTCTTATGTGGCTTTGAAATTGTTGCCTCTTTCATTGACATGATGTCCTTTCCGTAATTGCTTAATTCTAATTGAATTTATTGTTATCCCTTTCATTGTTGACTTATCCTTAATTGGAATCATTGCTACGTGCTATCTCTTTTATCGTCGAGTTGTACTTATGTGGAAACATTGTTATGTGTTATCCCTTCAATTGTTGAGCTACTATTATTGGATATAATCATTACACATAATCTCTCTCCTTGTTGTGTTATTCTTGTTTGAAACCATTATTTCTTGTTGTGTCTTTTATTGTGAATTCGTTCTTCCATTTATTTATGTTCTTCAATTCTTGTATTGATTTACTTGTCTTACTCTCGTGTTATTGTTGTTGTTATTGTTGTACTCAGTGTTGTTGAATCGAGGGCTATGCATGGTTGTGATATTGGAATTGTTTTGAGGAACCGTTGTTGCATATTCCACATGTGGTGAAAGTCATTATATTGTGTTATTATATTTTGGCACACGTGATATTGTTGAGAGGATTGTCGGGATTTTTGAACTTCAGTTGTCCGTGCTATTTTTATTATTGATATTTGTACATGCGGCATGAAAAGGTGGGCTATATATGTGGGTTTGCGCATGTGGTGAGACAAGGTGAGAATATTATTATGCGCGTGTGGCGAGACAAGGCGAGCATTTACTTTATTGTTGTGTAGTTGGCGAGATAAGGTGGGCTATGTCACAGAATGATTTGTGATAACTTGTGATGGCCTGGGAGTATTGTTATTGACAATATTTGCGTAGTGGTGTGAGTACCTTGTGTGAGTTATACACTTACGTTTTGTGGTAATTGTTTCCTATGTGCCATTTGTTGTTTCTACTCTTACTTGTTGATTTGAGTTGTGATAGAACACTTGCACAAGCATACACATAACTAATCACCTATATCGGTTTAAGAAGATGAATGCTAACATTATTGACCATCTACATGTACTCTCGTTTACTTGCCTTCTGTGTGAGAGTTGATCTATTGGTACGTGAGTTGTCTGTGTGGTCATGAGTCATTGTTATTATTGGCACGTGAGTTATCCGTGCGGATATGAGATATTCTCACTCCCCTGTAAAGTGAGTCATCCGTGCGGTTATGAATTGCAATGTGGGCACAAGATGCCAAGTGATTAGAGTTCATGAATTGGGACCCGTGAAATGTGACTATGAGGTGAAGCATCTCGGGAAAATCCTTGAAAAAATCTTGTGTGAAAGCGGTTGCTCTTATTGAGTTGTTCCTTGTTTTCTTTACTTGGTTTCGCCGATCTTAAACTATGTTTAGCTTACTCTTTGGCATTATTACATGTTTGGTCCTTATTGCTAATTGTGGTTTCTAGTGTTCTATTGCGAGCATTGTTTTGTTATCTTTATCGTACTTAGATTTATATTGACATTGTTCCTGTAGTTTCACATTCATACTTATACACGTTATTAAGTCTAAGTAGGTGTATTGACTGTCCCTCGTCACTACTCCACCGAAGTTAGTCTTGATACTCACTGGTTACCGCTGTAATGTACTCATGCTACGCTTTCTGCATATTTTTGTGCAGATCTAGGTACTTCGGAGTCGACTGATCACTAGCTAGTTGTTCGGGCTTTGCTGTGGAGACTCAAGGTAAACCTATTGTCACGTTCGCAAGCCTCGGAGTCACCTTCTTATTCTGTACTTATACTGTTTATTTCTATTTCGGAACAATTTTACTTAAAGATTTTCCTAGTAAACATAGTAGAGCTTATGAGTTGTACTACCAATTTTGAATATGTATTTCACTCGGGATATTGGTTTACTCTAGAAATTTCAGTTTCATGCTTAATAGTGGTTTTTAGTTGAATTCTGTCATTTAATTTAGCTAGTCTTGGTGACTAGGTGCCATCACGACATCCTACAGAGGAAAATTGGGGTCGTGACATTATCCTCTTTATTCTTTTTGTTTGTAAAATACAATATTGGAAAATGAGCTCAAAAAATACTTTATTTCATTATATTACAATATATGCGTGCACATACATACATACATACATACATACATACATACATACATACATACATATAGAGTAATTCATTTTATGTAATTTAGTTCAAGCTCTAACTTTATTCAGTACGTGTATAGGGTAAAATATGCTATGCCACGTGGCCGTCCAAAAAAGGGACACGTGGAACCTAAGACGGGGTGATGTACAAGACCGAAGGCAACTTGTCTGTCTGTCACCGAAAATAATAACGCTCGTAAGGATGTAATAAATACTCCCTGCTCGGTAGCATTTTATAAGGAATATTCTATGGCATTAAGTACAATTTTCCGTTACAAGGAATTTGGTATTTATGTTCACCGTTACATATTCATTAATGGCCCGTATAATTGACATTAAAGAGGAGCACAATCCTAGGGCCTCCTTCCCTGGATGTAGTTATAAACAGTGAGCTCATTTATTATTGTAAATAATACGAATTTTCTGGCAAATTTATACTACACTCTATCCAAAGGCTTAATACAATTTTATCCTCTTGCCTTTTTATTTCATTATTGTTGCGCCCAGAACCATTGTGTTTCTGTTATTTTGTCTCCAGCTCAATTAATTTACTTGTCTAGAAATCACGTATAAATTCAACTATATCGTTTTATGGGTAAACAATACGATTTTCTAAAATTTCTTAAAGATTGGTATTCAATTGAATTCAAACATGATCATTAAAACTCATTTACTAGCATAATCTCCATTAGCCTTTTCTTTTTCAAATTGTTTTCCGCCTTGATTTTTAATACTCGGATTTGTATTGTTGCTTGGTGAGGAAGAGATAAAAGCACGAAGGGTGTTGCCGTGCCTTATTTGCATTCATGATCACATATTGAGAAATTTGAGAGTAAAAACACGAAGGGTGATGTCGTGCCTGTGAGTAAAAGCACAAATGGTGATATCGTGCCATTATATTTATGACAAGGACAAGAGTGAAAGCACGGAGGGTGATGTCGTACCATTCATCTTCATTTCATTGCCTTGTTTGGTTTTCAGTTTTGGTGATTTATTTGGTTACATTGTTATTTATTTCGGAGGATGTTATTTGGTGATTTCGTACTTGCAATTTCTACGATATCTCCCCTTTCGCATCCCCCTCCCCCGGTTAATATTTTATCGTTCTTCTTGTTATTTTGCTGCTTTATATATACTTGCACAGGGTTTTCACATGGATGTCTTGTCATAGCCTGATCACTATCTCGTCGAGGTTAGGCTTGATACTTACATTGGGTCGGTTGTACTCATACTACACTTTTGCACTTCTTGTGCAGATACTAGATTTGGTCCCAGCGGCGCTTAGAGTTATGTCGGCTCGGATCTCTTTCACTTCAGAGACTTGAGGTAGCTCTGTAGGTGTTCGCACATCTTAAAGTCCCCTTCCATTTCCTATCTTTACTATTTATCTATCTTCGAACAGTTGTATTTGCTTCATATGTAGTATTCTAGTAGCTCACACACTCGTGAATTCGGATTTCTTGGAGTAGTTAATATCACAGTGCTTATATTTCCCGTGTTAAAATTCGGAATTTATTTCTCAAACTTTACTGTTTTTTAACTGTTAAAAATTGGTTAATTACTTTATTCATGTCCGTTTTCCTAGCAAGTGGATGTTAGGCGCCACCACGGCTCCGAGATCGGGATTCCTGGTCCTGACATATATGATATAACCGGTTAAATTATATTAATAATGCAAGAATTCTCTGCATTATCAGTATATATATTTTAAAAGGTATCGAAACCAGAGAAATTTAGTTTTTACCTTTTGGGTGCTTTAGTAAATAACAAGAATAAAGGTATTTTCAACTTTGGCTATAATTTTAGTTTTTTTAACTTTTCGGGTGCTCATATAAATGGCAAGAAGAAAGGTCTGTTCAACTTAGCTATTTGAGAATCGTTTAATTTTTCTTCGAAAACAGAACCCCTCCCTTCTCTTTAAAGGGGACACAATTTTTTTTTTTTTTTTTTTTTTTTCATCATCTGAGAAGTATGAGCTATGGAAAATATAGGAGCTCCTCCAATACTTTCTTCAACAAGATCTTTCATAGCTCCTCTTCTTATTTTAATGCTAGGCATAGTTTGCACTGCCTTAGCTTTAGCGATTTACCACTTCATTTTGTTAAGATTTTGCATAAGGAGAAGAAGATCACATATTAGAAACAATATTAGACGTTCATTCCATGAACCACATTTAACCATTGGCATAAAGCAGAAGATTATTGAATCAACTCCTCTCCTTGTTTATTCGACTCATAAACAAGATTTATTTCGTGTTGATCAGAATGAGTGTGCTGTTTGCTTAGGTGAATTGGAAGAAGGTGAGATGGTTTGATTTTTTCCTAATTGTAGGCATATTTTTCATGTCACATGCATAGACAAATGGCTTATTGGCCACGTAAATTGCCTGATTTGTCGATCTCCTATAATAAAGGCAATAAAGTACGAGGAGAAAGATACGCCAGACATGACAATCGTTCTACTACCATCTAATTCTCCGCCATGTGTTAATAATGAAAGCAACACAATTGAAATTCAAGCTCAAGATCATGATCAAGAAAATCAAATCAACCTTGATTATCGTACTGCTACATCATCTGATTAGATACAATTACCATCACAATCTTGTAGGTTGCATTGTCATAGTGCATCGTTTGAATTGCCTATAGAGAGAATTAGATCATCAGAAAGAAAATTAATCATGGGGTGTTGTCAATACTTTGAAATTTAGACAAGCTATCTAATTTAGATTGTTCAATTACTATACTTTATTTACTAACAATTGTATTATTTTAATATTTTTTATTTGTTTTATAATTAAGAAAGTAGGTAAATGCCAACTATTTGGAAAATAGTGAATCAAGAAGAAGAATAAGTGACTTAATCAAAATGATTTGATCGGATAGTATAATGGCATGAATAAATTTGACTAAATAGTATACCAGAGGTTAGATATGGATAATATTCGAAAACAAAGGGGTAAATTTGGAGATTTTCCCAAAGTTAAATCTGTAGCCTCCAAAATTCTAGATATCAATTTGAAAACCGTAGAATCCCAAAAAAGGAGGAAATCAGGAAACCAACTTAATTGCGAGAAATATGTTTCGTAGAGTGTTAAGAAAAGGTCTGTTTGGTTTCGACAAATAGGGTATGTTGTTTTGTAAAAAAAAAAAAAAATAGGCCAGTATAGCAGCCGCGGAGCATCTAATATATATCTAAAAAACAAAAACCCTTGATCTAGATACAAGATATTATCTTTCGACAAAGGTTGTTTAATTGACCAACGTTATATCAACTTAGCTCTGCCACAGGATGGGCTGCGCGATTTTATAGAAATCCTTCAGAAATTATAAAAAGGTTTTTTGAAAACATTACCAAATGATTTGGTGATATTGCAGAATTTGTTAGAGGCTCTAAAAATAGGCAAATGGCAGGTTTTAGTTAAGTGGTATCTTTTTGACCAAAAAGTATTAACTTTCAAAGGGTTAAACTTAGTTAATGATAATATTATTTTAAGATATAAATTTTGAAAATATGGATAACGTATGACAGAGTCAGTGGGAGATTGAAAATAACATACAACTAATATGCAAAAGGTATCAACAATAATAAAGGAATAACTAGCAATAAATAACAATAAATACCATTATAGTAAATAGAGAGAGTGATTCACCCAATAATGAATGAAGTACATGATTATTAATGAATGATGAAAAGGTAAAGTTTGTATCTTTGCGAGAGAGAAAATCTTCTTTTGAAAAATGTTCTTATCAAATGAATATTACATGCCCCTCTCATTAAACTCTAATAGTACATGTGCAGAAAATATCTAATAGTTACAGTATAATCTTATTCTAATAATATCTTTAATATCTTATTCTAATAAGATAACCGTTACAGTCTTTGCGGTGCTCGACCTCGACCATCGTTCGCATCGTGACCACGAGCCTCGCAATCTCCTGATCCACCTCGGCTGGCCCTTTACGTGATATTACTTTGTATCTTTGTCCGAAAAATAAATTAAACAATAGCAGAAGTGTTAAATTTACTAAATCTCACTTTTGGAGCAGATATAGGTTAGTAAAATTATAAAAATATACACTAACTAACAACTGCACAAAATTAGATAAAATAAACAATAAAAATGGAAAGCAAAGAATTCCTGGCTTATATCCTGTATCTACGCCACATTGCTTATTAATGATTTAAATAATTAAACACCAAAAGAAAAGAAAGGGGAAAAAGAGCCAGGGATTAGTTTTAAAAATCAAGAGAAGGGAGTTGGCTCACATCTGGTTCAATCCAAATGCAGTATCTTGGTTGGTCCAATTTGTGACAATTTGGACTTGAGAAAGCTTCCTTGACAGCTGAGTAATCGAAAGAGTAATATTTGCGAGTGGCCAAACAATAGAAAACGCCATTATTTTTGTCATGAAACATTGGAAAATATATCTTATCTCCTAACCCTCGTGCAACACAAGGTTTCAAGTAGGAAGCTCCAAAGCTCACAAAGAGAGTTTTATTATCCAAACTTGTTATTTGTTCCCTCTCCAAGATCCTTTTATTTATGTCGTATTTGTTCCTCCAAACTTCTACTTTTCCTTCATTGTGAGTTAGAAATACAGCTAATATTCCTCCATAATCGATATCTTTTGCCGTGTAAAACCTTCGAACTGACCTTAGTATTCGACGGGGCAAGGACATCCCATGAAATTCCCAGGTAGGTGTCTCTTCAGCTGAGTTTTCCTTGATACTTAATATTCCTAAATTTCCTTTCTCTTCCAATACGTAAACAATGTCGTTTTTTACTGGATTATTGCATCCGGATAAGTCTAACATACCTTGATTATTTCCATCTTGGTTAATAAAGGAATGATACGTCCATCTACTATCTCCAACTTTGATGATGTATACCGCTGGTGGAGAGCCAAAATTTTCAAACCAACGACAAAACAATCCGATGATGATGAGTCTGGGGCACACGAAAATGTCCACGCATGTAAAGAATTTTGCTTTCCTTCTAGTAGATCAGGGAGTTCAATTATGTCATTGCTGTTGTGATTCAAAAAGAACATGCCACGTTTGCCATGACTCATGAGTGACCAATTACCTATCGTGCTCCGAATTCTAGCACCCCTTAATTTTGGGACGATATCTGTCTTGTGAGTTATGGCATTGTATATTGGATGAAAGAATTCAACGATGCCTATTTCTTTATGTAGGGTCATCAAACAAGGTGTATTATTGTTATGAGAAAGTGCATGTATGGGAGGGGGTGATGAGCGCCATCTTTTACAAACAGCACGAAAAACAAAGAAATTACCAGCAACGAGACGTGATGATATTGATATGAGTATGTCAATCGGAATACAATCAGACCACAATCCACTATCATCAGCACACTCCATTCTCTTCAATAAATATATAAATAAAGAAGATCAGAAGAAAAAAGAAGAAGATAAAGTGAAAACAAAAGCGATCAAACAATATAAAGTGAGATCAATGTCGATCATGTTTAAAAGTTGATGGATAATAATGCAGAGGAAAAATCTTATCAAGATGTAACCCCTTCCTAATTATATATCCCTTTGCTCTTTTGCATAAGGTGAACTCTTTATTAGTATCTTGATATTTAGGGAGCTCGTTATGTTTGTAAGTCACTTTGCCTAAAATTAAAAATGACGAAAACAATACTAATTTCTTTTGGAATATGAATGGATCAATTTATCAAAGCCATTTCAAAAGGTCGAATGACAGTTTGTATATTGATGTCAATTCTTAATATATATATATATATACGACATCTTTGTTGTAACAATCTTCTTTAATATTCTTTTTTCATTTAAATGATAACATGTGTTGCTTTGGTCTGTTGAAGTTTAGCTTACGGTTCAAATATCATATTCAATTTGCTTGCTATATGATTTCTTGCATCGTTAATAATGTTAATTATATTGTTTCTAGCATATGAGTCCTTAGTGAGAATTTTTTTTTTTTTGAGCATAAAGGAAACACATTATTAAAAAGTATGCAGAATTGTTACATCATCAATACCATATGTGTCAGACATGACACATGTGTCAGACATGACACATAGATTTCCTACGCTTGCCAGAGTATTGCAAGCATCGATATTTAATACTTTTACAAAATAAAGATCATTGTTTAGATCACACTTGACATAATTAAAAACTACTTCAGGAACTTCCACAAAATATTTCTTCTTCCTTCCTGTCCAGCTACCCGTCTTAGCCATCATGTGTGCCACCTTGTTGCATTCTCTAAACGTGTGCTGGAGGATTATCACCTTCCCTAGGTGCATTTGTGACTTGCAAAATTTAGCAACATTGTTACTAGATAATTTGTCACCTTGTATGATTTGGATCGCTTCCACACAGTCCGTCTCTATTGCAAAGAGAGTAGATTCTATTCGTGGATTGTTTTCATTCCCTCCTTTATTGCTTTGAGTTCTGCGTCTAAGGATCCCTTTGCTTTTGATTTTTTGTGAAGCCCACAATCCAATTGCCAGCTGCATTGCGGAAGACTCCTCCAAGCATAGTATTGGATTTTGCATGGCTTGCATCAATATTGAGTTTGTACCATCCCTTGGGTGGTGGATGATGCCATTTGATGTGGATTTTTAGTGATTGGGTAGGTAATGGGTTTTTATCCGTTAGCATCTTGTATTCTAATTCTTTCCGGATAACATTGCTTACCCTTACAAAATCTTTCAAATTATTTTGATTATTATTATTCTGATTAATCCATATTTCCCAAAGGGTAAAGGGTAATAAGTCATCCCAATTTAGGTGTTTATAGAGAATGGTAATTCTCTGCTCCTTTAATGAGAGAAGCCAGTGACCTTGAGAAGGGACTAGAGGGATTTTTATTCCTATGTTTCCCCGTTATTTTTCACTAATGGAACAAGTGAGGAAAATGTGTTTGGGCGTTTCTTCTTCATTCTTGTTACACATAGGGCAAATTGGGTCGATATTAATACCAAATTCTAACTCTTTTTAATACCTAGCTTGTGTGTAATGGTCTTAGTGATTGCAGGAGAACAATTCCCTGATAGGAGGATTTTGGACTTTGAATAGTTCATATTTTGCACTGATAGGGAGCAAAAGGTCAAGGGTTGATTTTATAGAGTCACAAGATTTTTCATTTTCCTTGGCCATAAAGGTAAGATCATCCGCAAAGAACAAGTGTGAAAAGTTAGGACTATTCCGCCATATAGTAATAGGGTCCCATCTACAAATGTCCATTTGATATTCTATATTTCTCGAAAGTAATTCTAGACAAAGGATGAATATGTACGGTGATAAAGGATCACCCTGCCTAATACCCCTACTAGGCTCAAAAAAGGAAGTGGCATTGCCATTAACTAAGATTGATATAGAGCTTGTAGAAATACAGTTCATTAAGATATTGGTGAATTTTGGAGGGAATTTAAAGAATTTAAGGGCACGGTAAATAAAGGACCATTCGATACGGTCAAAAGCTTTTTCCAAATCTATCTTTAAGATCATATGCACTTGTTTCCCTTTTATTTTCCTAAGGTTGGAGACAATTTCTTGGATCACAATGGCATTATTCATAGCCCTTCTATTTTTCATAAAACTCGTTTGGAAGGGACTAATTAAATTGACTAAGAATGGTTTTAAGCGATTAGCCAAAATTTTAGTGATTGTTTTATAGATAGTATTACATAGGCAAATTGGACGAAATTTTTTAATATTATTGGCATTTGGTATTTTTGGGATTAGGCAAATGTAAGTTTTATTCATATCTTTAGGAATTATTTCAGTCGTGAAGATTTCATGGAACAGGTGAAGGACTGATTGTCCTATAACGTTCCAGTACTTTTGGTAAAAAAAAAAAAAAAGGTGCAATCCGTCAGGCCCTGGAGCCTTGAAAGGTTTAAAGGAGAATATAGTTTTTTTGATCTCGGTATCTAGTAATGAGGTATCTAGGGGACTCAGGTCAATAGTGTTGCTACTATTATTGGAGACATTTATATTAGACAGGTGGGTATACTCGTGAGAAGTAGTGAAAAATTTGGAGAAGTAATTAGTTATATGGTCAGTAATTAGGGAGTGGTCGTTTATCAATTACCCTCATCATTTTTGAAGTAAATGATCCTATTTTTTCTTCTTTTAATGGAGGCCGATATGTGAAAAAATTTGGTATTTGCATCCCCATCATTTAACCACATAATCCTAGACCTAAGCTTCCAGTAATCCTCCTCTACCTTCAAAAGGTCATTGTATTTCTGATTTAATGTTTTCTCAAGATTTTGGAGGAATAAACTAGTATTGTAATATTTCGCATTTTGAATACCATTTAGTCTAGCTAAGAGCCTTCTTTTTTTTCCTATAATGTCTCCAAAAGTTTTAAATTTCCATTGTTTCACACTATTCCTAAAAGAGTTGCTCGATTTTATATAGTCATTATCTGACCAATTTTCTTTAACAAGATTGTAGAACTCTGGGTGCTTGCACCAAAAAGTCTCCAGTCAAAAAGTTTGGTTATGATGTCTTCTAGATTTAGGAATTAAATTAATTAATAGGAGATTATGGTCCCAGTGGATTTTTGGCAAGTGAGTAACTGAAAAGTTGGGGAAGATGTCACACCATTCTTGATTTCCTAATGCCTTGTGAAGTCTTTCTATTATTAAACCCCTATTTTTATGTCTATAGTTGGACCATGTAAATTTACAACCTTTATAACCTAGGTCCATAAGGTTACAATTAGTTAATTTATTATGCATAAATTTTACTCTATTTTTGTTGATAGGCCTACCTTCTATTTTTTCATGTGAACCTAGAATATCGTTAAAATCACCTCCAACTAACCAAGGACCATCATAACTGTTAGCTAAACATTCAAGATTATTCCATAAAGTATTCCTAAGTTTATAGTTAGTACTAGCGTAAATAGAAGTAAAAAGCCAAGATTTTTGAATTGGAAGTACCTCAATAGAAGCATGTATTTCTTGGTTCCTACGGGTGAAGTTTTGGACAGTCACGACTTCAGTTTTATACATCACCACCATGCCACCAGACTGTCCTTTAGCTAGTACTTCAATGAGCTCACTGAAGCCAAAGTCTTCTAGCCAGTTTTCATGGTTGATTAGCCTATTTTCCAGTAATGCAACCATGCATGGACGGTAGGTGTCAATCATCTCCCTGAAATTCCTTCGAAAGTTATCATTGTTACCCCCCCGATGTTCCAGATAATGATATTAGTTGGATGATTCATTGGATGATTTTGGGTTTGGCTCACTGCCTCTCCATTCTCCCTCACCCCCCCGGGAATATTGGGTTCCTCCTCAAGGATGGCACCACTATCATGGCCTTGTTCTCCACGGTTGGGTCCTGAGGAGGCCTTATATCCATTGAGCACCTGTATAGACCTAGAGGACAGCTGATTACATGTCTCTCTCCTGCATCTTCCTGAATAAGAATACTTGTACCCCGTCTAGGTTTGAGAACTCGAGGACTTGTTCTAAGGCTAGGTTTATGGGCTCCTCCTCCATTTCTGCCTTTACATGATCTTGTTCTGCTATTACATAAGGGTGTGGTGGTACTGCACGTGGGATTTCCTGGTTCACAACTTGACCTTGGGGTTGGTGGTTGGCTTCTCGGGGCATGAAGATGGGGTTGAGTTGGGTCAGCATATCTGATGGAAAAAAGGGGAGGTCTGGGAGTATATTCTGTGGTTGGAAGGTGTTGAAATGTGGGAGCATGTTCCATTTATGGACCATTGTTTGGACAAGATATGGGTTCATTGAGGGAGCTAAGGGTTGTAGAATGTTGTTGAGCCACATTTGATTTAGATAGCTGCTCATAGCTAGACCCATCCCCTCCAATACTAGTTAAGCTAGGAACTGCGTGTTGTGAAGGATCACTACAGTCTCCTATCCATTCACTTGCATCTTGAAAGATATCGCCTGCCCCTTTAATCCCAGTTCCATCCAGGATAGTGGGTGGTAATCGTGGGCTTGTGGGGGTTGGACATAAATCACTTGGGGTTGTGGTGGAGCATTTTGGATATTCTCCATTGTTTGGTATGAGAGTTGCCTAATTATGGAGATTAACTTGCATATCCTCCTTAGTGCAGACGAGATTCTTGGCATTTTGTTCCTGATTTTTGGTATTTAATAAGTTTCCAACAGGCATGGAAAGGGGGCTAGGATAAGGAGATTGTGGATTGGTTGTAGGTTCAATGATTGGGGTGTGTTTCTGCATGTCCTTTAATTGGTCAGATGCTAGATTTATAGAGGGGATATGGAGAGTTTTTGCATCTTTGCCGTGTTCAGTAGGAGATGCCATTTGTATATTGTTTGAGAGTGATAGGGCCAAGTGGCTTGCCTACTCTTGCTGCTCAGATTGGACAATCTTAGGAGCTAGATTATTTCCTGTAGAGTCAGTTTTGTTAGGTTCTTTTAATTGTTTATTATTAGGTGGAGTGGGATTAGGGGTCTTATTAGGATCACTAATAGCCTCGCTAATATCTATATGCATGCCACAGTGATCATTTGTGGATTTGTCTCGCATGCAGGTGTCTTGTATATCCACGTCAGGCCTCATGTCAGCCACGTGGAATATTTCATGTGTGGAAGTATAGTTTTCTAATTTAGTTTTATTATTGTTAATACCCAAAACCATGTGCTCCTCTTCTAGGATAGAGAAGTGATTTTGTGTTGGGAGAGTGGTATTTCTTATCTTCATTTTTTCAGTAATGTTCTTAGCATCCTTAATCTTGTATTGAAGATTTTGGGTGTCTATATACTTCCCAGTGTTTGCATGGTAAAGTTTAACAGAGATACCCGACTTTGGATTTGTTTCATTAGCTAGTAGTGTGGTTTCCTTTTTGTGTTCTTCATTTTTCCTCCTGTGTTTGCCAAAGGTGTCTGTTTTCCATTCACCCTCTTGGGGCTCCATCTCTTATTTTGAAGTAGGAAATTTGACACTAGGATGGTCAGCATTGATTTCTTGTACATACTTGCAAGAAGTAGCCGGATGACCCAATCGACCACATTATAAGCATAATAAATTTCCTCCCTCATAATGTATAGCTTGTTTATGAATACCTATATAGATGAAAGGAGGAACTCGAATATCTAATGGGATCTCCACACAGAGTCTGGCATATCGACCTCTCATTGTGAAAGATGTGCAAATATCTATTTTCAGTAAACGTCCAATTGAGTTACCAATTTTTTGTAATATTTTGCCATCATAGAATTCCGTCGGTAGTTGTGGTAGCCTAACCCAGATGGCTGAGGAAGTTAGCTTTTCCTTTGTTGTTACGAAGTTTGATTTCCATTTTATAACGGAGAGGTAGTGTCCATTAATGAACCAAGGGCCTTGGTAGAGTGCTTTGTCGAGATTTTCTGTTTTTTTTTTTAATTTGATAATGAAATAGTCCTCCCCTAGATCAATTACGGAGAGAGGTTCCGATGGTCTCCATAGGTCTTGGATTTTCTTTTTGAGGTATAGATGCATCATTCTCTTCCCGAATAATTTGACAATAATTGAATACTGCCAAGGTTCATAGATCCTTTGCTTATCTTCCTCCGTAAGGGATACCAATTTAATGCCTTGAGTAGGGGAGTGTAATGGCCCAGACATAGATGTCATTTCGTCTTGAAAATCAGCTGACAAATCCATGTTGCATGCATTTATTTGGGTGAACATTAAATTGGTCGATGAAGTTACTGCATTTTTGTATGATGTAATGCGTTTTTCATCATTCTGAAATTCGTTTGCAACCTTTCGTTCTTGATTCGAAGGGGATTGCCCTTTCCCATCAAGTGGTTTTGGAGGTATTTTGGAGTGGAGTTCATAGGGTTTAAGTTCATAGGGATGAGGTTCCATCATGATTTTATTTATTTATTTTTTTTTTTTTTTGAGTTGAAGTTAACGATATGAGAAGTTACATATTAAATGGTCTCTGCCGAAGAAACCAAGGCCCTTGCAAATATGAGCTTGGAAATCTCCTCCAATATATAATACTAGTAAATTACTCGGGCGAGATAAGACATCAAAAGATTTAACAATAGTTCTTTATATCAAACGAAAAAATTAATTCGCTAAGATGAATTGTGTTTTTATTACTTAGATTTTCTTTAAAATAAGGATAAAAAGAACTTTAACTTATTTATGCTTTTAAATATGTGTCTGTCTTAAATATGCTCTTAGTCTAATATACGTTGAATACATGCGAAGTATTTAATTTTCGTTCTTTCATTATATAATTGACCTTTTGTCCTTCAAAAACCTCTTCTATAGAAATAAAAGAAAACGTGAAATGAAAAGTAAAAAGGCTAAAAACTCCTCCTTTCCTACCGCCACTTCCTATATCCTTTTTTTTTTTTTTGGTTATTTCTTTCCCTTTTCTCCCTCTTTTCTGCTAACCCAAAAACTTAACTCTCCTTTTATTGCTTGTAATTGCAGGTCTCCATTTTTTCTCCTAATAAAATATAACAAATAAATCATCTATCTATTTCAATATTCCCATCACCTAACTTGTATATTGAGCAAAATCCAAGTACCACGCCTAGAAGCAAAGAGACCGAAAAAAGCGTAGAAGAAAAATATTTCATGCACACATTTATCATAAGAGGGAGGTTCCTTCTTGTTCTTTTTCTATTGTACAAATAACACATTATTTTTTTCCCCTTTTGCATAATCGGTCGACTAAAATATTTCTAATAGAAAACTTCAAAACTCATGATTTTACGATTTAAATAGTAAGTAGTGATAGCAAAAATTTATCATAAATTTTATCTGCTTTTTTTTAAAATAAAGCTCCCAAGAACAGAGGTCTGGGCGTTGTATTGCAAAAAAGGATCAGTGAGGGAGGCTAGGCCTTACCTTAGAAACATAATACAACAGGGTGATTACAATCACCCAAAAAACAGTAGAGTTATCTACCTCTCTACCGTCGACAAAAAAATAAAGCTTCCCAGACAGAGGTCTAGGCGTTGTATTGCAAAAAAGGATCAGGTGAGGGGGGCTATACCTGACCTCGGAAACAGAATACAACATGGTGATTGCTATCACCCGACAAAGGATAGTAGAGGAAACTACCTCTCTACTGCCAAAGCTCCTACTTCAACTAACAAAAAAATTGTTCTTTTCATACTTTGTTCTAAAACTAGGCATTTGCCACTTATCCATCATGAAAGGACCTTTGGCTTCTTTTGGAAGTTGTTGGAAGGATCGGTAAATCATTCTCGTACCAGATATGGATGCGATTTTAGCTAAGGCGTTGGCTACTTGATTTCCTTCTCTGTAACAGTGTTGGACCATCACATTTTCTTCTTGAACGCATCTTGTAATTCTAGCCGACACCATCTTTAGTTTCATGTTCTTGTTTCCTTGTTGGTTGATGTGTGGCTAGAATTCGTAATTTTAAGCATTATATACCTCGCATTTTATGTGCTTTAAT
>MDKJ01308547.1:0-20169 GCA_005239525.1 Nicotiana knightiana
ACACTCGGGAGTGGCAACTCATGCCCCCGACCCTCACTCCAAACAACTAATAAAATGCATATACCAACCACAGGTGCATTTCATGTGACGTGATTGCCATGTGTTCAAAAACAACAAGTGTACGGCATCGTAACTTGTCCGAGATAAATCCATAAATGTCCTAATTGATTTTAAAACTAAAATGCTCTTTCAAATAGAAAACATAAGGAATAATCAAACATCGTCTCAAATAGGCACTTTAAAACTATCATGACCATAGTCTTGACTACGTAATCTACGTCGGGTGCTGCAACTCATGTCCCCGTCTTCAACTTCAAATTATAATAAAAATCACATGTTGTAATTGCGGGTGCATTTTATGTGGTGCAGTTATAATGTGTCCAAAAATAAACAAGTGCACGCCATCGTGACTTGTTTCAAGATAAATCCATAAAAGCGGCTAAAAAGTGAAAAAGGCTAAACAACACAATAGGTTTAAAATACGTAAATAATTAGATAATTAGGCCAAATATTAATATTTAAGCGACCGTGCTAGAACCACGAAATTTGGGAGTGCCTAACAGCTTCTCCCGGGTTAACAAAATTCCTTACTCGAATTTCTGGTTGCAGACAAAATTAAAACAGAGTCAAATTTTCCTCGGTTTAGAATTTTTAAAACAAAACGGTGTCCCGGAGCATCGTCAAAAATTCGGGTGGCTACTCTGAAATTAATAAATAATCTCAAAATCGATTATATCACTTAAATTGGAGAAACTCCCTTATCCAACCTTACCGTTAGCAAAAAGGAGGTGTGACAGCTCTGGCGACTCTGCTGGGGATCTATCGAACCCAGAATCTCTGGTTCAGGGTTCAAGAATTTGAGCTTATATAATTGTTATGTTTTGGCTTTCCTTGTCTGATTTTACCTGTTTACCGCTTTGATATTTATCTGAATTGCATATAAACTGTGCCGAAACCCTTCTTCTCTCTGAGTCTTCTAAATCATCTAGGAAGTGTGCACTTCGTGTGACTTCTTTTCTGTTAGAGTCATCCAAATTTTAGAACGAGGCACGGACAAGTTGCAAAGCCGGTGAAGCTTCTGTATTCCCGTTATGCTGCCCCGACCTCGGCTAGAGCTGTCCGCTCGAGTAAGCCTGGTCTAGAACAAAACTCCAGTATTCAAACTTAGTATAACATAGCCTCATGCCGGATCCCTAGTAGGAACGCTTATTTGCATCACGTGCATTGTGACTTAGGGAACTCAACACAGGTGTTGGGTCCGTCTAGGACATGTGTATCCAAAATAAAAGACTACCCTGATGCATCTTACCTGCTACGTATGCATTTATATGTTTCGACTTGTGTATTTACCGGCTAAAACTAAAAAACAAACAGAAAAACCAAGAGTGAGGTAGAATAGAAAATTTACCTTGTTTTGAAAGTGCCCATACCCCGAAACTCTGCCAAAAATTTTCTGAAAATTCCAAAAAATAAAAATAAAAACCAAAGTATGTAGATGTATATTTCTTTTAATCAAGATTTTCCCGAACTACGCATTGTTTGATTCTCACCGGCGTGGGATACGTAGGCAACCCTCATCGGGTCCAAGTTTATTTTTCAAAATCAAAGGATATAGTCCTAAATAAAATTAGGTGACGCCATTATAGCCAGATTGCCCAAGTGGGGCACCAGAAGGCCATCTTTGCAAAAGTGGCCGCCTGTGGTTTGTTTTTAAATTTTGACCCAATTTGCAAAGACAACCTTAAAAACTTCCTACCCGAAGTATTGAAGGGCCGTATTCGCAAAAATGGTCCATTACAAAACCCTTTGCAAAAATAACACTTTTTATTCGGTAAAACTTTTTGTGGTTTTAATCAAAACGAATGTGCAGGATGAATACAGTTGAAAACATTCCCTTCAGGGCCGTCGGGGAAATCCCTTTAGGACTCCATATGTGGTAGTGCGACTTGGGGGAAACTAGTAGAAAGTCTGTTGTGAAAGCTTTAGGCGGACTTACTGGTTTTCTTAAAATCAAGCCAAGGCTGGACATCGTCGAGGGTATAGTATCGTTTGGGATCCCACCCACAACGTATTCCACTTTTCAGAATTTGAGTTGATACCCACGCTAGAGGAAATAGCGGGGTATGCTGGTCTCAATGACAATCTTAGAAGTCGGTACTTAGTGGAACTCAAGGCGGTAACTCCACATAAATTCTTGGATCATTTGAACATTAGTCGAGACGTCCAAGACCCACACCTATCTGAAGGGTTCTACACTTTCTATTTTCTTTACAAACGTTCCCTGGGGTTATGAGGCTGACTCACAGGTCTAACTCACAAAGATCATGCTAAATGGGAAGCCCACCGGGGGCTAGCTTTCGTGGTAGAATTCCTGGGCACCTTGATTTGCCCAAGAAGTGATGGAATCATAGATATCAGACTGGTAAGGATGGCGGATTTTATGATAAAAAAGTCCAATGGCACCTTTATACCATTAGTTTTAGCTGAGATTTACCGCGCTTTGACGATTTGCCAGTCTTGAGGGAAATTCTTTGAAGGGTGCAATCTACTCCTACAAATTTGGTTAATCAAGCACCTCTGTCACCGCCCAGGCTACATGAACTATGGCTTAACGTTTTAATTGCATCGAGGAACATGGTACTCGGGTGAAGGGCCACAAATTTCCTGAGGGCACGGAGGCCTGGCACTCATACTTGAGTTTATTGACTGCCGACCAAATCGAGTGGATATTCGGGTGGATCCCTGTCGGCGAGGTTATCAATATGTCTGCTAAGGTTTGCTATCTTTTGTTAATGGGTCTACGAAGCATTCATCCATATGCCCCGTACCGGGTTTTACGCCAGTTGGGAAGATAACAGGGTGTTCCATATGACGAGGATTTAAGCCAACAAGCCATTAAGTTATGCCTGAGAGCTGCATTTCCTGAAGGCAGGGTCCGTCAAATATGGAACGAGTGCAGATTTTTAGAACCTCAAACTCGGGTGAGAAATTTATCTAAGGGGGAAGTGGAGTCCATCTACACTTCTTGGTATGGCATAAGAGGCAGAGAGCACCAAGAACCAGAGCGACCTGCGAAAAGACCTCACGTACAACATTTTACTGAGCAGGCGCAAGAACACTAGGTTTTGTTAGAGAAAGAAAACAACTACCGGGCTACCATAAGTAAACTGGAGGCCCAGATCAGGGAGCTCAAATTTGAAAACAGTTTTCAAACTGCTGCAGCCGAAGGGGAAAGAAACCGGTTAAACGAAGAAAATGAGGCCCTCTGGGCTCAGATTCAGGAAATGAGGATAGCCATTGAAAACCCTGAGAGAAGCAGAGCCGACAAAAGACTCATCACTAGCCTAAGGAAAAAGTTGTGTAGCTATGGTGATGACCTGGACAAAGCCGAAGAGGATTTGACCCAAGTGCGAGCAAAATTGGCAAAAAATGCGGAAGAAAGAGTAGAATTCGTGCAAAGAATGAAAAGAAAGCACGACCAAGAAGTGGTGGTTTTAAAAGAAAGGATGGCCGTCTTTGAAAATGAAACGACCAAGAAAGTCAAAAAATTTAAAGCAGAAAGGGAACAGTGCTACGCCATGATAGCTCAGCTGGAAGATGAATTACAACAATGTCAAGAGCAGAGTCACAAAGACGCCCAGGTTTTAGAGGCAATATCCCAGCAGATCGGGCGTCTACTTCAGGAAAAAGGTGTCATCAGGCAAAGGGTCCGAGATATAGCGGATTATATTGTCACAAAATGCCAAGAGTGTAAAGATATGACTCAGACCACCTTCTTCTCGGCAGTAATGATCTTCGTCCACAAGATAATGGACGACATATGCCGCCTTCAGCAGGATTTGGTACGTAGGCCCGTGGTGAGACCGAATGATGTCCCGCGGGCCCCTGGAGCAGTAGAAGCACTTATGTATTCTTTATGTCCTTTTCGAGTCTGTATTTCATTTTCCTGTTTGAGTCTACTTTAAGTCTTTTGTAGTTTTTAAAATTTCCAAGAAAATATGCCGGAGTCTTTTGTAATGAATGAAAACTAGAAGTTTTTTTTCCTAATGAATGAAAATTCAAAAATGTTTATTTCCTTTTGTATTTATTTCATGAACTACGTGATGATCTGATTCACGCGGCACCGTGATACGTAGGCAATCCACATAGGATTTGATCATAACCATAAGAAAGGAAACCGAGCGAGGAATAAAAAAGTGGAAATAATAAAAAAGGAAAGACAAGGGAAAATCGAGAAATAAAGCCGTAATGAAATACACAACTGTTGCAAAACATATAGAAAATGTTTAATTGCCTAGTTGCATTGCATAACCCAAACGTGCGATTCCTTATAAGATAAATGCTTCAACCTAACGTTTTGCTGTTCAATCCTAAAAGGTATTTGCGGTAACCTGGCTTCCCATCCTTACTTCACTAGATCAAAGGGAGCATAGAAATGACATCCGAAAGTCACTTACCAATCGTCAAGTTTTCCATGGAAGACCTAAATCCAGCCATCCCAACGTCTGAGTCAGCAACAGCTGAAGAGAACAGGACTCTGCGTTGCCGCATGATGGAAATGTGGGACGTATGGTCCAATGGTAGGGAACCACCCAGTACCATCCCGGGTTTCCCAGAGATAATTCCCAGGGCAGGTGGGACATCCAACATCCCCATAAGTTACCCAGCCACGTCATTTGGATATCAAACTATGTCGGATCACTTTGCCGGAAGGCCTTATGAGGTTCGCTCCCAGGCCCTGTTTTATGGTGTGTCTTCCAACATCTTCACCGCGCCACCAATCTCTGCCACGACTCCACCGACTATCTTTAGGCCAAGTTTCGAGCAGCCAACATTCACATTTCAAACACCGTCCGTCTATCTGGATACCACTCATGTTGCTCCCAATGCATAGCCCCAACAACCTCGGCTTGAGGTCACTTTGGGATAAGATAACAAAAGCCCCGAGCACGAAGAAATGGCTCGAAAAAATGAAGAGTATTGAGCAGAGCCTCAACAATATACATGGGCTGGGCGGGTAGAAAAGTGTCTCCTATGTAGACTTGTGCATGTTACCGCACGTCCACTTGCCTCTTGGATTTAAAACCCCCAAGCTCGAAAAATATGATGGACATGGGGACCCCATAGCTCATCTGAAAAGGTACTACAACCAGCTCCGGGGGGCAGGTGGGAAAAAGGAACTTCTCATGGCATATTTTGGAGAAAGCTTGACAGGAATTACATCAGAATGGTACATGGACCAGGATATATCCCGCTGGCACATATGGGATGATATGGCACGGGACTTTGTTCGACAATTCCAATACAATGTGGACATCACACCCGATAGGAACTCTCTATCCAATCTCAAAAAGAAATCTTCAGAAAGTTTATGAGAGTACGCCATTAAGTGGCGCGAGTAGGCCTTCAAGGTCAAACCTCCAATGGATGAGGTTGAAATGCTCAGTGTCTTTCTACAAGCACAGGAAGCTGATTACTTCCAAAATATGATGTCCGCCATGGGCAAACCATTTGCGGAAGAAATCAAAATTGGAGAAATGGTTTAGAATGGTCTAAAAAATGGTCGTATCCTGAGACAATCTGCCATACAAGCAACCTCTCAGGCCATCCAAAGCGGGTTCGGAAGTGCAACCAACAGAAAGAAGAAAGAAGAAGGGGCCATGTTGGTTTCCGATGTCAGGAAGTTCTCGACAATACCCACGTCCATTTCCCAAAGCTTCCTAACATTACTATCCTCACAAAAACGCAGCTTATGCTAGACCCCCTTTTCCCTATATGGTAATGAACGCTCAACCGCATCCTAGGTCGCAACAATAATACAACCAGAACAGAGCTCCACCCCCAAGAAATAACCATCGTCCCCCAGCTCCATATAATCCGTGCCCTCCTCAAAACAACTACCCGTACAATGCCTATCCCCGTGAACCACCAAGGAGACTTAATTTCACTCCCATCGACGAGCCATATTCCAGCCTCTTCCCAAAGTTAGTCCAGATGGGACTCCTACAACCCGTACCTCCGAACGGGCAAAATCCTCAATCACCATCATATAAATGGGGTACCAATTATGCTTACCATTCCGGAGCAGAAGGGCACAACATAGAGGATTGCTGGACCCTCAAACGGGCTGTGGAAAGCGTTATAGAATAAAAGAAGGTGGTGCTAAGGGATGAAGAGACTCCCAATGTGATGAACAATCCATTGCCCACTCACAATAATGGGACCGTCATTGGCATGATTTGCGAAGACGAGGATTTTGATCCAGCTCTAAAATCTATCATCGCCATCGTAGTTATAGAGAAAAAGTCCAAGGCGGCACCCAAACCAGTCAAGGAAATGAAGAAGAGTAACCCTGTCCCCCAGGCCACGGGGAAGGCTGAAGCCAAGACAAATATGGGACCCTCTAAAGACGATGTTCTTTACGTCCCCAAGGCATCCAGGAGGGATCAAAGTGTGTTGAGCCCTTCCAGAAGGTTACAATTCAACAAAGCAACAATGAACGGCCCAGAAATGTACATGCCGAAAGGGACGTATGTGGCGCGGGGGAAAATAATTTCACCAAGGCTGAATGAGCCCGTGGTTATTAGCCGCGCGTCACAGACTCCCATGAAGAATACTACTACCTTCCCCTGGAATTACAACAAGACGGTGGTGACGTACAAAGGAAAAGAAATTACTGGGGAAACAAGTGATATAAACTCATCAGAGAAATACCTCAACCTGGAAGAACTAAACAAAAGCAAGCAGAAACGCTTTTCGCGTAAAAGACCGATTAGTGACGGAGAGGCAGAAGAATTCTTCAAAAATAGAAAACCGCTGAATACGCCATAGTTGAGTAGCTCAAAAATTCCCCCACTCAGGTCTCACTTTTATCCTTGCTGATAAATTCAAACGAGCATCAGAAAATCCTGACCAAAATACTTAACGAAGCATATGTTCCGGTCGTGACCACAGTTGAGCAAATGGAAAGAATGGCAGAACGATTTTTCGAAGTCAACCGGATCTCATTTAGCAAGAATGACTTGCCCCCAGAAGGGGCTTCCCACAACAAATCTCTCCACCTAACTGTTAAATGTGAAGGTTATTATGTGAAAAGAGTTATGATGGATGGCGGATCTGGGGTTGATATTTACCCTCTCTCGACCCTACAAAGAATGGAGATCAGGAATGAGAGAATTAGGCCCAGCAATGTGTGCGTCTGCGCATTCGATGGTATCAAGAGAGACATGATCGGGGAGATTGATTTGGTCTTGACAATCGGCCCTGTAGATTTTGAAGTGACATTCCAGGTCATGGATATGGATACTTCCTACAATTATCTCCTAGGAAGGCCTTGGATCCATGCAGCAGGGGCAGTTCCATCTACTCTCCACCAGATGGTTAAGTTCGAATATGAAGACTAGCAAATTGTTGTCCATGGAAAGGACGAGCAATCTAGTTATAGGGACCCATCAGTCCCATGCCTGGAAGCAAGAGAAGACAACGAGCACATAGTCTACTAGGTTTTTGAGATTGTAGTTGCGGACCAACATGAG
The DNA here is from genome assembly GCA_005239525.1 of Nicotiana knightiana. Taxonomy (NCBI): domain Eukaryota; kingdom Viridiplantae; phylum Streptophyta; class Magnoliopsida; order Solanales; family Solanaceae; genus Nicotiana; species Nicotiana knightiana. Next base: position 7,536 of record MDKJ01308547.1, read on the forward strand.
GAAGGAACCCCGTGCCCTCAACGCTTCCTATCAAACACGTCAATTATGGTCGCTAACGAAAAGATTAAACATAGGTACACACCTGGAAAAGGGCTCGGGGTGTCCTTGTAAGGCATTAAAGAACCTATCACCTTGCCTACCAATAAAAAATTCTTTGGCATAGGGTTTCAAGCTACTCCCAACGATGAACAATGGGCTGAACAACGTAACAAAAATTGTTGGGTATTTCCTCAGCCGATCCCACACATCACCACATCATTTTTCAAGCCAAAATACGTGGAGGAAGAGGAAGAGGCTTTCACGGCCGAAGAAATCGAAGAAATATGCAGAGCAATGAGACAAATGTTGTATGAGGCCCATATGGTCCAACCAGGAGAAGGATCCAGCACTGCTGAAGTGAAGTATATGGGGCCTGACGTCAAGTTGCCAAACTGGAAGGCTACTCCATTCCCCATCAAGCGGGAATCTCGGTAGTTCAGCTTTTGCCATCTTTTCTGCATTATGAGTTATTTCAGGGTGTAACTCAAGTGTTTTTAATTTCTTTCCTTTTGAATTCCGATGTAAACCTTCCTATGTTCAAATTCAATGAAATGAAATCAAAATTTCATCGTCTATTATTCTTTCTGATTTTTTTACTTTTCTTATTTTTATCCAGTCCTAATAATGCGGCCTTAAAAAACATGACATGCTTGCAGACTTCATGCTCTGATCTTAGTACACCGTCTAACCTCGAAATAATGAATCAAGAACCGGAATATGATGAAGAAGAGGCTTTTAGAGAAATAAATCGAGAATTGGAACAACTCGAGAATAAGCCTAAGCCAAACTTAAACGAAACAGAACCCGTTAACTTGGGCAATGAAGAGGAGATTCGAGAAACCATGATAAGTGTCCACACGGATGAAAGGACTAGGGACGCCTTGATTCAACTCCTATTTGAATTCAAAGACGTGTTTGCTTAGTCCTACGACGACATGCCCAGACTAAGTGTGGACTTCGTGGTACACAAATTGCCACCCTACCCCGGTCATCCACCTGTCCAACAAAAATAGAGGAAATTTAAAACAGACGTGAGTGACAAGATCAAAGAAGAGGTCGCTAAACAACTAAAGGCTGGAGTAATCCGAGCGGTCCAATACACCACCTGGCTGGCCAATGTGGTTCCGGTGCCTAAAAAGGACGGAAAGGTCCGAATATGTGTCGACTACAAAGATCTAAATAAAGCGAGTCCCAAAGATAATTTTCCACTACCAAACATACATATCCTAGTTGACAATTGTTCCAAACATGAGGTAAAGTCTTTTGTCGATTGCTATGCCGGATATCACCAGTTGTTGATGGATGAAGAGGATGCAGAAAAGACAACCTTCACTACACCGTGGGGAACATACTGTTACCGGGTCATGCCATTTGGTTTAAAGAATCCTGGGGCAACTTATATGATGGCCATGACCGCCATATTTCACGACATGATGCATCAAGAGATTGAGGTGTACGTGGATGATGTGATCACTAAATCCAGAACCCAAAGTGACCATGTGCAGCATTTGAAGAAATTCTTCGACCGCCTGCGCAAATATGATTTGAAATTAAACCCAGCCAAATGCGCTTTCGTAGTTCCATCCGTAAAATTACTGTGATTTATAGTCAGTCGACGGGGCATCGAGCTGGACCCGACAAAGATAAAATCTATTCGGGATTTCGCACCTCCAAGAACCAAGAAGGAAGTCATGAGTCTGCTGGGTAGGTTGAATTACATCAGCAGGTTCATCACTCAGTTGACATCCACATGCGAGCCTATATTTAAGCTGCTGAAAAAAGATGCAGCCATCAAATGGATAGACGAGTTCCAGGACACTTTCAACAAGATCAAAGAATATCTGTCAAATCCTCCAATCTTAGTCCCACCAGAACCGGGGAGACCTTTGTTCCTATAGCTGACAGTGTAAGAAAATTCCTTTGGGTGTGTTCTCGGGCAACGTGACGCAACCGGGAAGAAAGAGCAGGCCATATATTACTTAAGCAAGAAGTTCAAAAGCTACGAGGCCAAGTATTCTCAGTTAGAAAGGACTTGCTGCACTCTAACTTGGGTTGCTCAGAAGCTACGACATTATTTATTGGCTTATACCACCTACCTCATCACGAGGCTGGATCCTTTGAAGTACATATTCCAAAAGCCAATGCCCACCGGGAGATTAGCAAAATGGAAAATCTTTCTCATAGAATTCGACATTGTCTATGTCACTCGCACATCAATGAAAGCTGAAGCATTGGCCGATCATCTAGCTAAAAATCCGGTTGATGATGAATACCAACCCTTGAGCACTTATTTTCCGGATGAAGAAATCAATTCCGTCAAAGTAATCTCGGAAGGCGCTGACACCTGGAAAATATTCTTCGATGGAGCAGCCAATGCAAAAGGTATTGGGATAGGGGCAATCTTGATTTCTCCCACAGGACAACACTCCCCTGCCAAGGCCCGCCTTCGTTTCTTCTGCACAAACAATACTACTAAATATGAAGCTTGTATAATGGGCGTGAACATGGCCATTGACATGGATGTAGAAGAGTTATTGATCATGGGGGACTCCGATTTGATCATTAAGCAGGCTTAGGGATAGTGGGAAACTCGAGATGTTAAGCTCCTTCCCTACATATAGCATGTGGAGGATCTTAGTAAGCGATTCAAAGCCGTCGAGTCCAGATATATTCCTCGGTGCCACAATGAGTTAGCCAATGCGCTAGCCACCCTGGATGCAATGCTGCCATATCCCGGTAATGTTCACATAGACCCGTTGGAGATCCAAGTAAAGGAAAAACATGGTGATTGCAACACGGTCGAAGTAGAACCCGACGTCCAACCATGGTATCATAATATTAAAAGATTCTTGAAGACAAGAGAATATCCAGAGCAGGTCAACGGAGACTAAAAGAGAACCATCCGAAGGCTTGCCAGCAGTTTCTTCCTAAGTGGGGAAGTAATGTATAAAAGGACTCCCGATCTAAATCTATTAATATGTCTAGATGCTAAAGAATCCGAAAGGATCATGAGCGAGGTGCATTCAGAAGTATGCGGTCCCCACATGATTGGGTACGTCCTCGTAAAGAAAATCTTGCGGGATGAATATTATTGGATGACCATGGAGAAAGATTGTTTTGGTTTCGTCCGAAGTGCCATAAGTATCAAATACATGGTGACTTAATCCATGCACCACCATCAGAACTGCATCCTATGTCAGCACCCTGGCTGTTTGTTTCCTGGGGAATGGATGTCATTGGGCCAATCGAGCCAAGGGCCTCAAACGGGCACAGATTCATTTTGGTTGCTATCAACTATTTCACAAAATGGGTCGAGGCAGTCACGTTCAAGGCTGTCACTGAGAAAGCGGTGGTGGATTTCGTGCATGCTAATATCATCTGTTGTTTTGGTATCCCAAAAACTATCATTACCAATAATGTTGCGAATCTAAATAGTATCTTGATGAGGGAGTTATGTGAACAGTTCCATATCACACACCGCAACTCAACCCCTTACCGGCCTAAAGCCAATGGCGTCGTTGAAGCATCAAACAAAAACATCAAGAAAATTCTCAGGAAAATAATTCAAACATCCAAGCAATGGCACGAGAAGCTTCCTTTCGCATTATTGGGATATCGTACGACCGTACGAACATCGGTTGGGGCTACTCCTTACTTATTGGTTTATGGCACTGAAGTAGTAATACCCGCAGAAGTTGAAATTCCTTCCCTTCAGATTATTGTCGAAGCAGAAATTGAGGATGATGAATGGGTCAAAACACGAATGGAACAATTAACTCTGATTGATGAGAAAAGGATGGTTGCAGAGTGCCACGGGCAATTGTACCAACAAACAATGGCCCATGCTTAGAACAAGAAAGTGCGATCGAGGAACTTCAAAGTGGGGCAACTTGTTTTAAGACGAATCCTCCCGCACCACGAAGAGGCGAAAGGAAAATTCACCCAGAGTTGGAAAGGTCCGTACATCATAAGGAAATTGCTACCAAAAGGAGCTTTATACCTAGGGGACATCGAAGGAAATGACCTCGAAACGGCTGTGAATGCAGATGCAGTCAAAAGGTACTATGTTTGAACCTCCGTGTAATATTAAATGTTCTCAGATTGAGGTGGCGAAGGCTTTTATTCTCGCTACCCAAGCACCATTAACCCTTTTGCAAACCCTTTGAGCCGGTTACTCTTCTTTGATTACCTTCTTTGGAACCCGAAAGTGTTATTTGAAAAAAAGAATGAAAAATCAAAACAAAAACAAAAATGTTTCCCTGAACTACGTTCGACTTGATTCTGAAAGGATACGTAGGCAGCCTCTCCCTGGGGTTCAGTCGCACCAAAATAAAATTCCACACTTCCCCAAGAGGTTAAGCTAGGGCAGATGTTATAATATGTTTAGCGATAATTTCGCCGGAGAGGTTCCAAAGTTGTAATTCAATACAATATTTTTCACCAAAACCATGTTCAAGTTCTTCTTATCAATTGGAAAACATGTTTAAAGTTGGATGATACAATATCGGATCTAGTGCAAGCAAATGAGAGAAATAAAATGAGAGAGTCTTATCAGTGAAAACCCACACGGGCACCGTGAGGCGACGATAAGCAGAGAAATTAAAAATGAGAGAGTCTTGTTAGTGAAAACTCGAAAAGAGCACTACAAGGTGACGGTAAGAAGAGAAATGAGAGAGGTCAGCTGGCAAAAACCCGCAAAGGGCTCCACTGATCGAAAAGGATAATGGGTCACTAACATGGACAAAGTCCGGGGCAAGGTTTCTCAATCTCGAGGTAATAATCGTGATGAATTTCTGAGAGTCGGACGGTTTACACGGATCAAGAATCCAGTCCAAAAGGCATGTCATGTTCGTTAAAGTCCGCATACAATCTAGATAAGTTCTTCCTTCCTTCCCTCGAAATGGATTCCTTTCATTTTAACTCGTTAATCATTCTGTCATTTATTGTTTCTCAATCCCTTTCGATCTAACTCTATTCCTGAAATAAGACAAAGAAAGGATGGAAAATTTGATTCACAGGGTTCTCATTTGACGCAAGCCAACATACAAAGGGCACTAAGCCTCGTCAGGGGCATCGAGTCGATCTCGACTGGCCGTAGCAGCCGATGTTTCAAACTCAAAACCTTGAAAGGAGAAAATCAAATTGAAATGCCTATAAAGGCGAATGAAGTTGAAAGGTTGAGTCCCACATGGCTAACCATCTTGGCAAGGTTTGAAAAGCCGAAATATTCAAAATGTCCTAAAGTTACAGTTGGAAGAAAAGTTAGAAATGAAAGGACAATAAAGGCGAAATAAAGTTGGAAAGGTTAAGTCCCACACGACTAACCGTCGCAGCAGAATTTGAGGGGACAAAACTTCCCCTCGATACTCTGGAAATCCAAAAGAAAAAGCAAGTAAAAGGCCTGCAAAGGAAAAATAAAATGTTGGGTCCCACGTGACCGATCGCCTTGGTAAATTTATGAAGCCAAGGTCCCCGAGATTAGAGATGAAACCCTATCCCCAGCAAGCAAGTGGTTGAGATCTTCATCAAAAGAACTGAGATTAAGCAGTTACAAATCAAGGCCGCAAAATCAACCACCATTTCAAACTAATGAATTGTTCTTTGTTTGAAAATCTGAAACAGGTGCAACTCGAAAGCAACCGTACAACAAGCAGGTGAAACCAAAAGAAATTTCGCAAGGGCTAGAAGGAGCTCTGCAGCATTGACTCCAAAAAGGGAAGTTTCCTCCTAAAAATCCTTTCCCGCATGCATGAAAAGAAAATAAAAAAAATAAAAAAAAGAGAGAAAAAGAAAAGAAAAAGAACAAGAGGAAATGAAGTTGAAAATGATGCAACCCTAAAAAAGCATAAGGTTCTCAATTCCTAGCTAAACATTTTCCAACCAAGGATATCCCAGTCCTCAGTTGATGCCAATATAGGGTCCCACTCTAAAAAAGACATCGACATAACCTGGTGTTCTTTCTGACAACAACATAACATGTTGATCATATCCTGACACAGGCATAACCCAGTGATCTCTTTTCCTAAGCAACAACATAACCTGTTGACCTTTCCAGACACCGGCATAACCTGGTGATCTTTCTGACAACAGCATAACTTGTTGATCATCTCTTGACACTGCATAACCCAGTGATCTCCTTTTCCCCAGGCATCAGCATAACCTGTCGACCTTTCCAGACATCGGCATAACCTGCTGATCTTTCTGACAACAACATAACCTGTTGATCATCTCTTGACACTGGCATAACCCAGTGATCTCTTTTTTCCTAGGCAACATCACAACCTGTTGACCTTTCCAGACACCGGTATAACCTGGTGATCTTCCTAACAACAACACAACCTGTTGACCTTTCCAGACACCGGCATAACCTGGTGATCTTCCTAACAACAACACAACCTGTTGACCTTTCCAGACACCGGCATAACCTGGTGATCTTTCTAACAACAGCATAACCCGTTGAACACTCCCTGGCACTAGCATAACCCAGTGATCTCTTTCCCCAGGCAACAACATAACCTGTTGACCTTCCTAGACACCGGCATAACCTGGTGATTTCTTTTGACAACAGCATAACCTGTTGATCCTTTTCTGACATTGGCATAACCCAGTGATCTTTTTCCGGCAACAGCATAACCTGTTTGACCTTTCTAGACATCAGCATAACCTGGTGATCTCTTCCGACATTGGCATTGTAACGACCAGGTCGGTCGTTCCATGAGATTTACCTCGTTTCCCCCCTTTATGCATTTGTTATATATTACTATCCTGTTTCTGTTGTGATGGGTCATTTGGTTTGGGTCCGGAGTGGTTATGGTGAGAATTGAGGCATTTAGTCTCTTAAAGTAGCCTAATAGTTGATAAAGACAACTGAGAGTTGACATATTGGTAAACAACTTTGAAATATGGATTTTATGGCTCGAATAGCTTCGTTAGATGATTTGGGGATTAGGAGTGTGTTCAGAATATTTTTGTAGTGTCCAATGTAGAATTCGGCTTGAATTGGCGAAAGTTAGTTTTTGGTGATTTCCGGTCGGCAATGGAAAATAGGCTATCGGGGTCGGAATAGAATTCTAGAAATTGGAGCAGGTTCGTAATGTCATTTTGGATGTGTTTGCAAAAATTTCAGGTCAATCGGAGGTGTTTGGGTTGGTTTCGGCATAGTTGGCGAAATTTGGAATTTCAAAGTTCATAGGCTTGAATTTTATGTAATTTTGGTGTTTTCTTGTCGTTTTTGGTGTTTCGAAGGCTCGACTAAGTTGGAATAATGCTATGGGGTGTGTTGGTATGTTTGGTTGGGGCCCCGAGGGGCTCGGGATTGATTGCGGATGGTTGGCGGGATTTTTGGACTTGGCAATTTACAGTAATAGCTGCTGGTGTGAAGTTCTGGTGTTGACCGTACCTGCGGTCGGCAGCCGCAGGTGCGATGGGCAGAGCGCAGGTGCGAAAAGGCTAGGCATGGGATTTTTCCGCAGGTGCGAAGTTTTGGCCACACTTGCGATGCCGCAGGTGAGGAATTGGTCCGTTAAGTGGGTTTCCACAGGTGCGCATCTGTGACCGCGGGTGCGGGGGTGGTGCGACTAAATGTCCGCAGGTGCGGAAATGACTGGCAGAAACAGTATATAAAGGCCCTCTGCGAAAATCTTCTTATTTTCACCATTTTGCATGCGGGAGGAGTTCCTTGAAGGCGATTTGGAGATGGAAACGCGAGATTCTCTAGAAGGTAAGTGCTTTGGTTAATAACATTGTTCCTATGCTAATTGGTTCCGATTAGGCTTGAATATTTAAGGATTTAAGTAGGAAAAGGTTGGGAATAAGGGGGTGGAGAATTGGAAATTCTTTTGAGGTTTTGGGTAGGCAATTGTGATCCGATTATGATGATTTTGGTATGAGTAGAATCGTGGGAGGACGAGGTTTCTATTGATGTAAAAATTATCGAGTTCCGAGACGTGGGCACGAGGCTCAGGTTTTGCCGAATTTCGAGATTTTTGTGTAATTTGATAGTTTTCGATTGGGTTGTATTCCTTGGTTATATATTAATGATAGTAAATTGGTTTTGGCTAGATTTGGAGCAATCAGGGGCCAATTCGAGGTGCAAGAGCATTGCGGGCTAGTGTTGTGGCCCGGTAGAGGTAAGTAATGGTTATAAATCTTGTCTTGAGGGTATTGAACCCCGGACTGCATATTTTCTCACTGATTTTTGAAAGGCGCACATGTCAGATGACGAGTATGTGGTGCGTACTGATTTTTGGATTGGACTAGGTCCTCTCTGCGGAAACTAATGAGTTGCATATTTACTCAAAACCTTATGTTAAATTATGTTCTAAATATTTGTGAAATATTTGGGCTATAAGCTGTGTTTGGGGCCTCGTGCTGATCTCTTTAGACCCCTTGGGGGTTTTTTTCTGTTGTTGTACTTCATTATGTATTGATGATTTCACTCAGCTGCATTGTGCATACTGTTTTCGAAACTCAGCATGATTTACACCACTTTGAGATTTAAACTGATGATTCGGGTCGAGTACCCTATTTTACTGATTCGCCCAAGGGGCCTTTTGAGTGGTTCTGCTGAGTGTGGCCGAGGGCCAAGAGTGATGGTGAGGTGCTGAGTGATATTAGCGCTTGGGCTAAAGGAGCCCCTCCGGAGTCTGTACACACCCCTAGTGAGCGCACAGTGCCCAGTGATTGGGAGGCATGAGTGACTGTGAGGTGCTGAGGGACTGATTCTGAGTGACTGTGAGATTTGCCCGAGGGGCTTATTAGGGGTCTGCTTATGATTTTACTACTTTCACGCTAAGCTTATAAAATATGTTTTGCCTGAGGGGCCTCTATATTATTCATTTCATTTTTTTACTAAACCTTTCGGTTGAAGTTGTTGAAAAATATACATTTTCAAAGGGGTTTTCTGAAGTTGGTTTTAAGGAATGATGATTTCATATATCTATGTTATACTATTGGAAAGTAAGGTTGTGCCTCTTGTGATTTGATGGCATTGATTTTATGTGTTTCCTTGCCGCTTAGACTTGATTTATTTTCATTACTACTGAGTTGGCATACTGACATTACTCCCCGCACCTCTGTGTGTAGATACAGGAGCAGATATCGAGCATTAGCCTCTTATTCCGCACGGAGCCAGATCTGCGGGATATAGAGGTAGTTATTTAGCGTCCGCAACATCTCTGTTTTCCCTTCTTGTTGTATTTAGCCTTTATTCGAAGGTTTTGTATCATAATAGTGTATTTGGGCTTATTTTCTCTATATGCTCATGACATGTTGGCCCTGAGTTTTGGGGTTGGCGGTGTTGTATAATATGGGCCTATTATATTCGGTAATTTCTGTACATTTTTGTGAAATGCTCGAAACTTTATTGGGAATTTTTTAAAAAGAAATAGCGAACATGTAGTAGTCGGCTAGCCTAGTTCCACGATAGGTGCCATCACGGCCGGCTAGGATTTGGGGTTGTGACAGGCATAACCAAGTGATCTTTTTTCGGAAACAACATAACCTGTTGACCTTTCTAGACATCGGCATAACCTGGTGATCTCTTCCGACATTGGCATAACCCGGTGATCAATTTTTGACATTGGTATAACCCAGTGATCTTTTTCTGACAACAACATAACTTGTCGACCATTCTAGACGTCGGCATAACCTGATGATCTCTTCTGACAACAACATAACCTGTTGATCATTTTCTGACATTGGCATAACCCAGTGGTCTCTTTTTAGGAAACATCATAACCTGTTGACCTTTCCAGACACCAGCATAACCTGTTGATCTCTTTCTTGACAACGACATAACCTGTTGATCCTCCCCCAGACACCGGCATAACCCAGTGATCTTTTCTTAACAACGGCATAACCTGTCAATCTTTTCAAACACAGGGTCTCCAATCCCTAGTTGATTTTACTTTTGGGCATACGGTATCCACTCCCTAGTCTACAATAACTCCGGGTACATCATTCCCGGCTTTCCATTGCTTTCAATAATAAAATATCATAGATTTCATTACAATAACTCGTGAAATTTTTCTAGTGAAAACTGGGGCATAAAATTTCGTTCGTTAGTTTTGATTTTTTGCAGATTACATTTTTTAGGACATTGGAACTCGAGACGACCAAAAGAAGGAGTTTCGATCCAAAATAACAAAACAAAAGAAGAAAGAGAAGATTGAATCCAAAAGTACAGAAACGAGGAAGATATGGACTATTCAGGACGAGATTGAAGTCATCCGTCCAGTATATCCTGCTTTGATCCGAGGAACGATAAGACGAAACTAGTACCTGCCCCTAACAAGCATCAAGATCCGGGTCAGAGTCAGCAGAGGATCAAGGCTCAAGACTGGGTCTTAGATAGGAATCTTCTGACTAGCAGCTGATAGGTTTAGTCTGTCATTTTTTTTTACTTTGGATGTAATAAGCAGATCACCAACAGTAACAACAACAACCACAGTGAAACCACAGTTACTCGATAATCCCAGCTACCAAAACTTCCAGAACTACACTGACCTGATTCCTTTATAGCCAAGGATATATAGGAAACCTCTGAAGTATGGTTCGGTCAAACTTTTTAAAAACGCTTCACTTGGAGTATTTGAATGTTTCCGAGCAAAGAGGGGCAGATGTAAGCATGTAATTTTTCACCTACTAATACTCCTACAAATTCGATACAAGAAATTAATTTTACAAATTTTTGTTGAATTTTAGTGATTAATTGTGAATTATTTTTGCATTGCATAATCATAATTCATCCTATAAAATTGATAAATAATTTAAAGAGTTGCATAATTAGGTGCATAACCTTAAATCATTTTTAGGAAATTACAAAATTTATCCTTCAAATAATTACAAGTGTTAATTGATAATTCCATTTTTTTTATTATTCACTCGTTAACTAATTTTTCTTTTTCAATCAGATATAAACTAGAATTAGAGATAATTAATATACTATTTTATAATTGATTTAATTAATTAATGACAAAAATACGATTAATTGACATAATGCAGAGTTAACAGTTAAATTGTCAATTTAGTCATTCATCTCACAAATTATGAATTTGATTGATTAGGAGTATTAAATAAATTATCTTATTCATAATTTTGACGAAAATAAGGTTAGAATTAATTATTACATTTTGAGTTTAATTGGAATTAGTGTTAAGTGAACGAATTAAAGCTTAATTGACCCTAGAGGCTAAAATTGGACCTGGGCTAATTTGCCCAGGCCCAAAATCCATTCTCTACACTCACCTGCGCAGCCCAATAGCCCCCTTACCTAGCCTGCCCAACAACCATCCCAAACGACCCCGTTTAGTTTAGTCAATCAAATCCCGGCCATTGATCGAAATAGATCGGACGGTCAAGAACTCACCCCCTTTAGTATATAACTGTCGAAACAACCCCCCGACCCTCATCCATCAAAAGCCTAACCCCCTCCCAAACCCCATCCGCCTCCCCATTCCCTCTGTCTCTCTCTTCTGTATAACAAAACCCTAGCCACCCTAGGGTTCCGTCGCCCGAAAATAGCCTACCAACGACAAATCTCCACCAATCGACCCCAACTTTTAACCAGATGACCCTCATCCTCCCCTAAACCCCGTCCCGTTATTAGTTTCCTCAAAAATCCATTCAATCTCCATTAATTTCAGATATAGGAACCCAGAAACCCTAGTTTCCCCTGTCGGCCGATTCAATGATTTTTAATGGCTCTAACCTACGCGGATCGATAGCTCTAAACGAAGGTTATTGATTTTTGTGGGTTTGAATCATTTTCAAACCCTCCGTAGTCCGGCCAAGGTATGGTGACTTCCTATTTTTCTGGCCAAACCTTTTTCTATGGGTATTCTTCCTCTTTCTTTACTTTTTCTATGAAATATCGAAACGAAAAAAATGTTAAATCCTCTTCTCTTTAAATTCTGTTTATGTTAGTTTGTTGTCATTATTTCGAGTATTTCTTGTTTCTCCTTGTTCTTTATTTTGATTATATGTTATTTTCTTTATTTAAAACTAAATTATTTTGGTTGATTTACCGTTGGTTGCATTAATTTATTCTGTCCATAAACTCTTTTTCTCTTTGCTGTCTTGGTATGCGATTAACACATGAAACCATGCTAGGTATGTAGTTCTTCTTTGTCTCCTTTTCCTTAATAATCTGTCTCTAATGATTTGTTAAAAAAAAAGGTAGGTTAATCTTGTTTCTATTAACTTCTAATTTATATTAGCTCATTATGTTATTCATTTGTTATGGTTGATCAAGAAAATCAAGGACAAAAGAACTTAACTCGTTATAACTGTTCTTAGCCAAGTTTGTTCCATTGGTGTCGTCTTGAATTAACAAGCATATCTTTTAGTTATCAGAATGATTGGCCAAATTTTAATTTTTCTTTACTGATAAAACAAGATTCTGTCCCTGTTTATGTGATTAGATTATGATCATATCATGGTGTGAATTGTGTTTATGATTCCCTAGTTATGTTGCTTAGACTATCTATTGTTGTTCTCTGCTTTCTCTTGATTCATAATTAGTGAGTAGATAGCTGATCACACTCAACTATGTCTTATAGAAAGACTAAACGGGCGCTGCAAATATAATCTGGGG